>VDFB02325220.1:11604-92165 GCA_007258455.2 Sequoia sempervirens | reverse complement strand
AACAAGATCTCATACAAAGGAATGAATGATCAAATTCGTTATCAACTGTCGACGGTTCTTAAAAAACTGAAAAAGTTACATTATTTGGCTTCTTCACAATTTTTGGAGATGGAGCATGTTAATGTGGGGCGTCACGTTGCACCAAACAGATAACTAGTCAGCCAAACAAGCAAATAAGCAATGTGTGAATTAACATATAAAGAACCTTGTTATCATCAAATGAGAGGCTAATATATGGACTTGTATTATTGTGGAGGGAACATAGGAATATTGTATGTGATTTATGATCTCATAGTAGGAGATGCTTGTAAGTGATTTCTTCCATATGAAGTATTCTGTGCTATAACCCCACCTCAACAGTATTATATTCTGATGCCATGTCCCATTTTTTGGAATAAATAATTAATAATATTATTTTTAAGTTGGGCCAAGTGATCTCGAATTTTGGGGGCAACTTAATAATATCATTAAAATTAAAATAAAAAGTGTTTCTATGCACTAGTATTAAAATAATAAGTGTTTTTAAATACTTGGGGGGAAATTTAAATCCAAGGGCCCAATTTGGAAAGGTATATCAAGGAGGCGCCTAGCTTCATTTCATCATCTAGATTTCATTTGGTATTCTTCACTTTAGAGCATTCATGTTTGAATTCACAACCAAGGATGAAAACCCTTGGCTTTTCAGAGGTTTGGGAAGACGAAACCTTCCTGGACTTCATTGTCGGAATTGGGGAAGAAAACTCTCATTTCCTTCTAGGGCATTCTCACGCAGATGCTGCATCAGAGCTGATTTTGAAGAGTTTATAGCAAGTTTTCCAGCTGGGCAACCTGTTTACAAGCAACTATCAAGGGTGCCATAGTTGGTTTCAGAATCTACCTCAAGTTTGATGTACCATTGATCACTTGCAGCATTTAAGACCTTTCATCAGGGAAATCGCAGCTGTTACAAGGGTATTTTCGGTGGATTGCAGCATACAAAAAAGGGTTTTTGGCATTCTGTTTGAGCACAGCTGTAAAAAGATCCAGGGATCTGATTGTTGCCACCACACTGCACATTACAGAACTTTACTTACCTGCAGCCGCCTCACATCATTCTCCAGCAGAAGCCTTACCACTTGTTTTCTCCAGCACCACAACACAGAAGTGGATGGCATGCTGTTACCAGTTCACAAGGAAGACAAATTGCAGGAACAATGATAATTGCAGCATATATCTGGTCCAGGGTTTGCTGCGCTCCCAGGTCTGACCACAGGTTTGGGCATTATCAGAAAACTTCACAATTACTAGGGCTGGGTGCATACCAACTAGATCTGACTGTTACCATTAGCCACTCATTTAATGGGGGGGAAGGGGGGGACGGAGCGTTCGATCCACTCAACACAGTGCCCTCCACAGGTGATAAGTGCTTATATTAGATTTACAGTATTAAATTCAGTGGGTTTGATAATGTCATTTGAGATTTGTGTATTTCAGCATCTAGGGTTTGTAATTCAACCCTTGTTTTGGATGTAAGGCAACACAAATTTAACCAAGGACAGTTGTTTGAAAGTAGTTGATGTTTTTGGAGTAATAATTTTCAATTTCCAGTTTACTGTTCTCTTTACTCTGTTTCAAATATCAAAGAAAAAAAAATTCATATATTTCCTGCCATTCTAGTTCAGGGACGCTACATCTGAGAGCATATTGAATATTAGTATGCATCATACCATGCATCTCAGTTATATTAATGCATATTTTTACTATCGGCTGTTTGAAAATTATCATTGGAATTACTTATAAGAGGTGTCTATGGAATATTTATGCTTTCTGAATTCATAATTATTGTTACCCTCACTATAAACATCAGAATGTGTCCAAACAGCAAATAGATACATTTATGAGATATTTAGTTACATATACATGTTAGAATAGACAAGTGCTTTCTCTGGTTATATCCAAAATAAGAATCTGTATAACATCAAAATAAGAGTTTCCAATAACTCCATGAAATTTTCTGGCAATTTTATCCCATAAAACCAAAACCCACTTGGAAAGGAACTGCCATCTCATTTGAAAAGCTCAAGCTAGAAGATATAAGATCTTTATTATTCTTAGGTTAGACAAGGAAGGCCCAAAAAATTATCACCACTTAGCCCTCAAAAGATACACCAAGGCTCAAAATATTGTTCAGAATTGGACCAGACCATCTTGCATGCTGCTTCTGAACTATGAAACCACAACTCCTGATATTTAAATTTTAAAATTATGAACCTAGAAGACTAAGAATCCCCTCCTCCCTGACAAAAATAAATATATAACGATCCTATTTTCACATGCTCCTAGACTTGCCACTATTGAACGCTGTTTAATTTGAGGTTCCAATATTTTCCTGTATTTCTACCATATAAAGTAACAAACTTTCTGATGAATCAATTGTGCTAACCAGAATTCATATAATATTTAGGAAATCAATATTACCTCATACTTTTCCAAAATCTAGCATGAAAATCTATATGCTTGAACACTTACATTCTCGCACCAAATATAATATACTCCATGTTATCAATTTAATTGAATCCAATCCCCTCATGCACTGAACTTTGCTATGCATGAATGTAGTAACAGGAAAAAACATAAAAGGAATTGGCAAGATGAGCTGGCAAAGTAAAAAGAACATCAAGCAAACTTTTAAGCTAGAAAAGCTTAAAAAGAAAATGTCCAAGAAGTAGAGAATAACCTATAATAATTAATAATCCATAAAATTCAATCAAAATCAACTAAATGTAGCTTCATACTCCATTAGGCAATGATTAGGTAACAAGAACCAACCAGTGGTGCACCAATTCCATCAGGCCTTGTCTCAATGACATTTCCATATGAGTCAATTCTTTTCTTGATAATATTGTGTTTCTGCAAGCCAAAAAAAGATTTAAATAAATTCAATCAAACTTCTGTTCATTTTACTCACTATGAATTGATAACTCATCTTGATAATCCAGAATAAATAGAAAAAGCCATTCATATTTCTCAATTACTATAACATCCTAGTTATTACCAAAATAAGCTTCTGTCATATCCAAATTTGCCAAAATGCTTTGAGATATTTGATATTTCTTAATTACCATAGCATCCTAGTTATTATCAAAATGAGCTTCTGTAATATTCAAATTTGCCAATATGGCTTTAGAAAAATTCTCCCTAAAAACTGGCATCTCATGTTGACATAAAAAAATTACAATTTCATCAAGATGCAAACTACTGATAAAACCCTAATAGATAGCTCTAGCATTTATATTAGTTTGCAGGAAAGAGATACGGACATGGGTATGACATATTTAATAATGCATGTACAACAGTTTTCCAGAGACCCCAGGATAAGATATGGCATGATTACATCCTACGCTGGCCGCATCGGTGTACGCCACAACGTCCCCATGCCCACCTGGTTTCGCCACCGGCTTTGTCACCGGCTTTCCATGATGACGAGCAAATGTCGGTTGCACCCAAACATGATAAACGTTCCAACCGTTCGGTCATTTAAACCGGCCTCGCCACCGTACCTTTACCATTTCCGGTGCCGCACCACCGGTTTTGAACAAACCACGTTAACCGCGAGCAATTCCTGGCTTCCACGGTCCCCGCGCGCCCATTAGGCGAAAAACGTGCGATAAATCGTTTATAGCACCTCACAAACCACGTTCCCCCGCCATTTGCCATAGTTTTGTGTTCTTAATGCCACCAGCCACAAATAAAACAATAGACTCTTTCAACCCAGGCATCAACATGATCATTAATTGCTATGTGCTAATCTAAATTACATCAGTTTTATATGTCATTCCATCTTTGCAACTGAAATGCTTTTGTTAATTTGAAGATAAGTTTTTTATAATATCTCAACCCTACAAGTACTTGAGACTTCCATAACTTATGACAATGGTGATGCTAACTGCCATTTCAAATTTTGCAGAAGGAATAAGTTTCATTCATGTATTTTCATGTCTTGTATTTTTTGGGCATGATTTCTCTTGTTCCATTATCATTATGTAAATTCATGTGAACAATGGTTTAAACAACAAAAAAGAATCTAGTAGTCACCACATCAAGGTGCTTCTTCTCACTACGGTCCATGGCATCCAGACTAACAATTGTACAATAATTTATTTTTCACAATATTTTTATGCCCTGTATTTTGATCACCATGATTTCTCCCATTCTCTCTACCATTGTGTGACATCATGTGAACAAAACTCTAAAGCACACAGAAAAGATATCAAGTACTCACCACATCAAGGTGCTGCTCCCCACTGATGTCCATGGCATCCAGACTAAGAATAGAACATGCCAGTGCTGGGAATGTCACATCAAACTGCAACAGCATAGAGATAGAGAAAAAATAAAAATCTTGGCTCAGTTGATATCTAACAGGATAGACTTTATAACCACAGTCACAAAACCTTTAACATGCAATTGCACAGTCAGAAAGCTTATAAGAAAGTAATCATGGAGTAAAATATAGCTATAAAATTTCCATATTTTTAAATATACTTCTATTACCACAATGAAAATTATGTATGTGAACAAAATAACAAAAAGACAACTTCAGACAGAGCACAACTAAAGTATGATGCTATCAAGTTAAGCAATTCTCTTATGCTTAGATCCTACATCCTATGCAAAGAGTTTGATTAAATACAATTTTGACGTGAGCTGAACACACAAGAAATACATCTATTTGTACTCGTCCAAGATGTCATCTACCTCATTTTGTAAATTTCAGATTGTAATGAAAACAAGATATGCCCAAAATCCATCCATGCCTCTTTATAAAGCTGTCAAAGCAGTTCAGCTCATCCATTATGGAGAATGTTTCACTGAATGTCAACTACAGAAGGCATTCCGTGCTTGATCCGAAAACTTGACACATTGAGGGGCACTGTTTTACAAGAATGGGAACTTGATATAGGCAGAAGCTTAACACGCAGTTACATGTCTCACTGTGTGGCTATGTGAGATCAGGAAAACCCAAAAGCATATGTTCCCTAGACTCCCATTGCAGGACCAAAGAGTGCCAATTCTGCATCACATGTTCTAGCCAACTCAGAGATGACTCAGTGCCAAGTACTGAATCGCTAAAAGTTTTGAACTCCCCAAAAAATGCTCCAGGGGGCAGCAAAAAAAGGTGAATTATAAAAATGCGTCGAAATCCTGAAATCTTAGCAACTGAATTATTCTATTTTGATGGATCCCACTTCATGACAAATCCTCTTCATTTCTTGGTGGATCCTCTTCATTTCTTGGTGGGGGAGCACTTGTCACATGGATTTTTTGGATTCTCAAGACAATCCAGATCTTCGACATTGGATCTTTTTATTCTACATAAGAATTAATTCATCTGCTCTTCCCCAACAACTACACATATACAATTGTGCACAAAGCATGTATAGAGGGAGGTCCATAGTCATTCCCTCAGAAAAGCAGTCAAGAAGAGTGGACTGCTGAAGCTTAACATCTCTTCACAGAGACTGCCACCTTGCTTACATATATTCTCAAATATTGCTGCAAATACACAACAAATCAGCAAGAGTAGTTACTTCCTTTATTCAAATATTGCCCTCATTGTGTATATTTTTTTCTATATTCATTCATGGAGGCTCATAAAGTATATACCACTTGTACTATATTAACTCATCTAAGGCCCTCTTTAGGAAGTCTATAATAAAGACCGTGCCCCTTATGTAGAAGCCATTAACTAAAAAGGTGTCAGTGCCTTCTTTTCACCTATCACATGAGCACAACACAGTATTTTTGCATACTAACACTACAGTAATTGGTTTACATAAAGCTCTCTCTTTCTATCTCTTTCTTTGAGTGATATTGATTTACTGGAGTATAACATGTAACATGAAGTAGAGTAGCGGATGTGTGAATTTATGACTAAGTAGATTCATTTTTCATTTAGTTATCAAATTATCTCTCTGCCATAACAGTTGTAATTAATTGCTCCCACCTGTAACACATCTAAGTTCCAACAATTTAGTGGGTTATCCACTGGATTTCAAAAAAACTCCAGTTCGATAAAACTTAGAGTAAGGTTGGACACTTGATGCATCTAAGATCTGAGCCCTTGTCCATCATCACTTAGCACAATCAGTTGAGAAGCAAACTATGGCCCATTTTTGGGCGAGTTTTAAGAGATCTCTTGGGAAAAGTTGAGGCTTCATTGCTACATCTGGGTGAAAATCTCAGTGCCAATTTTCTCTTGTGCAGGTCCCCTCCTCCTGCCAGCCACAGGGGAATAATCTGGAGTTGTCTAACCGACAATCTTCACAATCTATCTTATAGATTTGGCTAATATACTGGGGTTTGTGAAATCCTAGACCATAATGAATCTCCATCCCTTTCCTGCAACCACCTCCTAGCTTGATCACGGTGGTTGGAGATGCGCTTTCAATTGTTTTGTGACAACTAAATCGATCTTAATAGCTTGCTTGGCTAGGGAATTGCCTGGCTTGTTTCATCCAAAACCAGTGTGATGTATTTTAAAAATTTTAAACTTTGAAAATGGGAGAAGGCTGGATGGATTTGTGGATTAAATTTTTTATCTCAAATTTGACTTTTGAGATGTGGGGAGGGACCACAGAGGAGAGAACAAATTTGAAGACTTTTACTCAATGAGGATATCATAAGCTTAGAAACTCTATTAATGACCAGTTGTGATGAACCTAAATCTTTGGTGAAAAAACTATTTTGGAGAAAAGACCATTCTTCTTCAAATTATTGGTGTTATGTCCTCATATTCCAAGAATGCGAAAATTACTTCTCCTGTGGTCTCAGATTCAACCCCCAATCAAAATTAGGTTTGTGATATGTTTTTTGTGGCAGTGCCTATACCCCTCACAACTTAATTACAAACCTTTGAATCTTGTAACAAAAAGGGATTGTCCACATCTATATTGTACATGTCGGTGATTAATAGTGAGCTACCCTAATTAAGAATTATGCCTGTGAATATACTATCATGATAGATTTGTAGTATTGCTTCAATACCTCTATGCCTCCCTTAAAAAATTCTCCATTTCAATCTACCCAGACTTAATTACAAACCTTGGAGTCTTGTAACAACAAGGTATTGTCCACATCTATATTGTACATGTTGGTGATTAATAGTGAGCTACCCTAATTAAGAATTAAGCCTGTGAATCTAACGTCATGATAGATTTGTAGTATTGCTTCAATACCTCTATGCCTCCCTTAAACAATTCTCCATTTCAATCTAGCCAGAGATCCTGTGTCATGCCCCCAAAATTGTAACACTAAAATACAAGGCATTAAAATACAAATGAATAACAAAATAAATATTAAAAATATAAATATAAATATTGACAATTTAATATTTATGTAATAATGATTAATATAAAAATGTATATATATATATATATATACAAATAAATATGTTAAAATATGAAAACATATAAAATATTAATATAAATTATCAGCACCAGTGAATATGATAAAAAGCATTACTGAATGGGAGCGATCAAACAAGGGCTACGATAAGCAATGATTACATGTTAGAGACAGCAAATTAAAGATGTCAAACCATAAGAAAATATTAATGATAAAAGCAAAGCAATGAAATAATATATGGGCAGCGAAACTTGCATTAGTTATAAGATGCAGCGATTACATTTCAAAGGAGGCAGTAACTGTATTCATAAAGAGGCAATGCAGTTTATACGGTGGCATTGGAGGATAACTAAAATAAATTTAAGGGCAGCAATTAGCATTATGGAGTGGTAACAATAAGTTGTGTCTTTTCAAGGATTATCTCTATTCAAAAATCAAAGAGGGGGTAAGAAGTGTTTGGAAAGGGAATAGGAAGGTATAGTGTTCAAAAATAAATAATGATCTGCACTCAGAAAGGCAACATAATGGAATATAATCAGATTTAAACACAGATATATATAAACAGCGAATAAGGACAGAAATTGGAGTCTTTCCTAAGCATAGAGGCAGATACATTAATATGATATACTCAAATTTGGGAAGAAGAAATAAGAAGTCTGATATGGAAAGTATGTATGAAGAAGAAAACAGTTCAATGGAAGACAGATGAGGATAAATGATAAACCAATAAGGGAAGTAAGCTTAGTGTATATATATACACACAATCATGCAATAATGATGCTTTCAGCAATTATTAATCCTTATTAGTAATTATTTATTTGATCTAATCTATTTATCTCTCTTTAAGCAGTATCTTCTGAAACAGAACTGAATCAGCAAGAAGCATTATCTTCTGAATATTAAGTCAGGAAGCATCTTCAGAAATACATTCACAATCCAAGCATCATAGATAGAATACCAAAGTATTACATATACAAAATCTGCAGGGGATAAACAGCAGTAAAGTGATCGACCCCCAGCATAAACTCTTACGCCATATACAGCAAATTCAACCAGGGTAACAACTTAATCAGATTTTGTGGTATGATCAATTTTGCTTGTTCAATCAGATAAATATAGATATTTAACACTGATATAATAGCATATATTTTCTGATATTATTAACAGTGATATGATCCTGGTTTGGCAATAATTGGTCATGAAGGGATGAGACAGGACTGCAAAAAGGGAGAACTGTCAATAGGTCACCCTATTATGCAAAAAGGGAGGATCAAGGACACCCTATTGCGGCCTCCCAACTATCCCCGCTTGAATCAATTGTTGAAGTAAATAAAGAGGTATCTTCAATCATAAGAGGAGGGGTTGGCGCAATGGAGGGGAATGGTGTAAAGCCCTCACTAGGTACCTCATGATGATGGTTAAGGACCATCGGTTAAGGACCACATGAGGCCACAGAGGATAGGGTCCTGCTGTTGGACCTAGGGTAGAGGATACTTGGGGCACCTCATCACATCCTCCTCATTATGGAGGAGCCCACATAGTCCTTAAGACTCGTTATATTGATATATATAATCATTCTTAGACTTAGAATTAAATGTATTACATGTCATATTCATCTAACATGGTTGCAGGTTTCAATAACCAGACTTACATCATCTCAATTTTAAGTAGGAATTATACCTTTAACTATAATCTGCTATTGGATCCATTTGGAATTGTGATTTCAGGGCAAAATATAAGGTAATCCCAAAAGGGGGCATTACATTCTGTCATAGAGATGTTGGAACCTTCCATGAAGAGATTGAATGTATGGCATTCTGACCTGATATGTGACCATGAAACAAGTAGCTTCAAAATAATCTAATGCCATGTGCCAAATGAGGAATAACCATTCTGCCACCTTCTTCCAGAGGAACTGAGGAAAAGAGCTGTTAATTAGTTAATGATTAATAGATTATTGGGCTTGGGACTGAGGGAAAGAACTGTTCATTAGTAAATGATTAATAGATTCTTGGGCGTGGGAATGAGGAAAAGAACTGTCGATTAGTAAGCAATCAATAGATTCTTGGGCTTGGAGGCAAATTGGACATTTGGAGAGACCTGTCCAACCCCAAGCTGCTAATGTGTCTTCCATAAGTATTTTACTATTTTTCTGTTGAGGGCTTATCACATGAACATTATAATCTGAGACAAAGTTTTAACAGTTCACTAGCTTTCCCAAATGTCGTTCCTGTTTTACTCTTTAGTCATTAAGTGATTGATATGCTAAATTGTGTATGCTTCAGCCACTAGAGTACTCTAAGAGTCTAACTAGACATGATCTCACAAGGTATTTGTCAAGGACTTCACTTTTTATGTTCTTTGTTTTGTTCTCCTACTGCTACAACTGAGTCTGATGAACTTTCAGATCTCCATGTTCCAAGTCATCTTGACACCTGTAGCAAAAAGAGCGATGAATGCTTTGACTTTAATGAAGCCTTTGTTTTCCATTTATTTTCTCAATTCAGCTCCCAAATTGGTTGTTTTAAATTTTAACGTAAAATAGCTAATAGCATAGGTGCAGAGTCCTTAACACATCATCCACTGCCTTTCATTGCTTTTCATCTCTAATTTCAACTTGGCAAAGTCCACCTTTAGTTTGCTTTTTACGAAGTAAATTTTGGTATCTGAAAATAGGTCAAACAACTAAGAAAAAATTCACAATAAATCAACTCTGCTTCTGTGTGTTCCTCTTTCAAGAACAAGTTAATAAACTGCATAACTATATGGGAGTTTGCTGTCACCAGGGTTGTGGTTCACTGGAAAGCTCAATGAACTCTTATATATTTCACCAGCACTTCACTTCGGTGCATTCTGCCCCATTCCAGTGACATGTAGATAAAAAATAAGAGCAACCACATGTCCCAGGCAGCTTTAGCTAAGCAACTCCCTTAAAGTAAAAACTGGCATCTGTGCCAAGTAAAGAGCAATCAATTTGAGGTGGAAATGTGGAAGAGAACTCAAGAAGGAAGTGCAATCATCTTGAAAGAGACAACTCAACAAAATTTACATGTGAGTTGCAAATGCCTAGCATTAGACGAATTCTAGAAGTTTTTTCCAAGATCACTTCTAACAACTAGGATTATATAATTTGAGACACGTAAACAGCGTCACTTTGAGAGGAAAGAGAACAAATGAAGGAAAAGATTGAGAATCTGACAATGCATCTCTTGTAGCTACATCATAAGTTTTTATACAAATATGTATAATATAATATATTATTACGTTTGGAAGGCATTAGAAATGAAATGAATAATGTCCACTAACAAACAATTAAATGTTATTATCAAGTTAGATTGAACTTTCCCGATGCAAAAAAGAAACAGTTCAATAAAGACTAAGCTAATCTGTTTGAAGAAAAGAAATGATCTCACATTGATTTGAAGGGTCTCTCCCCTTGACGTATCAACAATAAGCTCACTCTCAGTCACAGGATGGAGGAACATTGCTGCAACATTGAAAACAAAAAGTTGTGTGAATGCTTAACTACTTGATATCATTGACAATTTGAAAGGCAAAAACCCTGACATCTGATTCAAGAATCAAAATATACCCAAGAATATTGAATAGGCATGAAAAGTACAATTAACAAACAATATGAACATCAAATTAAAATACTCAGAAGCAACCTTGGATATGAATAAAGAGTGAGTACTTTCAGAAGCAACCATATGCAACAAACAAAATAGATTAAGGTTCAAATAAAGATGAACGCCTAATTACATCAGGCAAGATGCGTTCTGAGGATGTTCCCTCCTGTAAACATTTTTAAATACAATGACCAGCAGCAGCACGCCATTCGAGGACCAAAACCAAACCATAAAAGATATGCCAAAGTATTAAAATTAGATAAAATCCCACATCCAAACACACTGGGTATGGCATACTCAACGAACTAGGTCAGATGCAAGCCTCGGGTTAATTTGACAGATAAAAGAAACCCCTCAGTTGAGACAACTGAACAGACGATTATCCATTAAGGGAGAAATTACCAAAAAATATATAAAAAAAAAAAGCACTAATATATTACAGAATGAATCTTTTTGTGTATTACAGTAAACAACTATAGAGCCTTTAGAAAAATTTAGCCATTTAGTCTTTAGATCGTTCCCGGTTGCACCATTATTTGGTACCCAACAGCCAAAAAGAATCCAATTTCGTCATCACTAAAAACCATTCAACGTCCAACTATGTGCAAAAGGAACAATTCTTTTATAACATTAATTTGGATTCCATGGGAAGCCCATTAAATGAATTGTGACCAGAAAGATGAGTTCAAATAAAGATAGGGGAAGATGAACAAAACTTACCCAGCTCGGAGAAGAAAAGCAGAACCATCATAACGGAGGAGACGAGGGTAATGACCCCGCCGGATAGAGTCCTGCTGTAAAAATCTTCATTGATCTTTGGATAGGCATCCAACTGCCGAAGTCTGTTCATTACCTGCATTTTTATTCAATATTTTCCAAATCCTTCCTTTTCCCCTGCTGTGTGATGGAATTTCTCTTAATTTCTACGATCTTCTCTTTCAGTTGACCTAGTTTTTGTTGCTTGACTTTGACAGATATGAACAGTTGAGACAATTCGGCTTTGCCTGCAACACCAATGCCCTTCTGCGATCCTTTTACTTGTTCTTCCCTGTGATTTTTAATCGGACCAATTGTGGGGTCTATCATTAATTGTTAAATACATTGAACGGAGATTTTTCACAGCCCAATTATGGCCGCCTATGCACGTTGCACATCAAAACCCGGCCGGACAGTTCACACGGAGTACCTAGCTATATACACCTCTCTTGGCTAAAGCCCAAAATAATTTCATAAAAAATAGTTTAAGATTATTCTTCTAATTTTAAAATTCAAATATTTTAAATTGGTTTTGTTAAACAAAGGTATAAAAATAAATAATTTTAGTAATATATATATATATATAAAAGGTCAGCACAAAAGAGTGGATCAACAACTTATTATTGAAAGGAAATAAAACGACCTTCAAGGACTTTATTTTTTTTAAGGGTTATAAATGTTAATGAGATGGATGTATCAATTAAATGATTGTTTAGTATTTTTTTGATAGAATTTTGGTTTTGATTTTGATGATCGTAATTTTGTTTTTTTAATTATAATCATGTTTTTAGTATTTGTAAATTTAGAGAAAAAAAAAATTTGTTAAATATTGGAATGAAGAATTTGGTGTTGAGAAATATTTTTAAAAGACTATTGTGTAAGTGTTTTCTTCGTTATGCTTCGGTCAAATCTTTGTTGTTGTTATTTTTGTTGAAGGGACTAAAAACGTGATATTGTAGAATATCTAGAATGAGAATCAATGCAATTTTTATTATTGAATATAAATGTAGATCAAGGAGCAACAATGTTTTGATTCCCTTCTTTAAAATTGAATATACTTTGTGAAACTAATATCTCAAAACATGTGATTAATATAACCGACACTTCAATCCAAACAATTTAACATATAAATCAATAAGCAATGATCGAATGATGTTGGATAATGTTTGCACAAGCCTGCATGCCAAACACATTCCAAAAAAAAAAAATTTGGTTTGTACTTCTCACACAATACCATGTTATACCAAACCATATAAATTGCACCTTTAATTTCTTTTGCAACTGAAAATAATAATGACTCTAATACCATATCAAGAATTTTGAAGTTTGATGTTTTTAACAATGAAATCAAAAATCCAAATTATTTTTCGTTAATAGTAATTGTTATATAATTCATATCATTGACTATGAATCTTAATTGTGATATATTTATTGTTGTTATACTACAATTGTTGTTGTCACTGTTGTCATGATTAATTTAATTGTTCGCTATATTGTTGTCATAGTGTTGTCATGATATATTTATTGATATTGTTATGATGCTGTCATGATATATTATTTTTATAATGTTATGAATGATTTTTTTAAACATTATTAGACATTGCTATTCAACATGAGACGTCAGAAACATCCCTAGCTGCCTTGAGGATGACCAAACATCCTTTATGTGTTTCATGTTGTAGACTCCTAAAAATGACTAATGCATTTTCATCTTATCATTTAGTCATTGTCCTTATTATTTTTTCTATCTATGTTATAATTAAGCTAACATTTTCCTCTTTTTATCCATATAATTATTTAATTATCTTATTTTTTTTATCATATATATATATATATATATCAATTAAATATTTTTTTATTTAATTAATTCATCGCTTATCATTTTCCCTCCAACATTAATGAAAATTCAAATTCAAATTATCTTTAGTCCTCTATAATCAAATAATTTTCACTAACACCTCTATTTTAAATAAATTAAAACTAATTTATTTAAATTAAATATTTTCCTCTATAATTAATAAATCTTTTCCTCAAAGATTATTTGATTAGCTAACACTCCTCTTTTTTTTTTGGTAACCCAGAGGTATCCCCAGATCTTTGGCCTAATTTCGCTGACCTTGCGACTCCGCCCAGCGAGCTCCACCTCCCTTGCCCTGGGCTTACTTTTATGCTAGGTTTTGGGGGACGGAGGAGGTGAGCGGAGGTGAGACTAGTCCTCTGGAAGCGCAAACCGCGCCCGAAACGACCCACACTAAATTTCATCTGGGAGCGTGAGTCGACCTCGGGACCTACATGGGACGAACCCACAATAATTTATTTAAATTAAATATTATTTTCTAAAATAAATAAATTAATATTTATTTATTTCTCCAAGTTATCATTTATTACTTTAAAATTCAAAATTTGGGTCTTACCCTATCGTGAATTTTCCATTGATCTTATAAATCAATCTCCATCATTGATCAAATGTTAAGTGAAACATATAAATAAGAAGCTTTCATTTCATTCAAAATCCCTAGCACTTTTATTGTCAAATCTTCCTAGCACTTCTATTATCAAAAATCCTCTAGCACTCCTATCACTATCAAGTATTCAAGTGTTAAAGCATTATCAAGTATTTATCATTGTCATTTATCAAGCATAGATAACATTTATCTTTGAGAATTTATCATTATTATTACATCATATCATTAGTATTCTTTCATTTTCAAGTATTTATCTTTGAGCATTTATCAAGTATTTATCATTGTCATTTATCAAGCATAGATAACATTTATCTTTGAGCATTTATCATTATTATTACATCATATCATTAGTATTCTTTCATAGTTTTATGCCTTGCATAACCACCCCACTTTGATCTGCATCAAAATGGGTCCCCCTTTCTTCTCTTTTTTGTTCTTTCTTTTTGCCTTTCTTTGGTTTTCACCTTAATGCTTTTTCTTAAGAGCCTCGAGCTCTGAGCCTATGCAAAGAAAGCAAAAGTTGAGTTTGTCTGAGTCGAGGATCCTGGAAATTTTGATGGGAGTTCGCCGGTCCAATTCCTTGTTTTGAGATCTGGACGTGACGTGATTTGAGGAAGCGGAGGTTTTTGATTGAGCGATGAGCCGATGGACCGATCTCCGGTTGATTCCTTAATCTGATCCGCCTGTCGATGGAATTCTTCCTTTAGTTCTTTTGTCTGCCATTTTGATTTTTCGCCGGACTTCAATCCCGAACGAATCTCTCAACCTTGAATCTTGAAAATTTTGTTCGATTTGGTTCCCGGGTCCCGATTCCACTTCACCGATTTTATTTTGTTTCTTTTTGCTTTTATCGTGGTTTTTCCTTTTCTTTTTGTTCTTTATTCTCCTTTTGATGATGCATGGTTCGGGGACCGACTGAACCCGGAACTCGAAAGTTTCGTTCTGATTTCGTCTCCTCGGTTCTGCTTCTTTAGCCTGCTGTTCCTCACGGTTTTGTTTCTGTCCTTTGCGTTTTGGGTTTTCTCGCAGGCACGGAGCCGGGTCGAGGTATGAACTCGGGAAGTGTTGGTTGTTTCCCTGGCTCATTCCCTCCCCGACTCCGGCCCCGGTTCCAATTTTCTCTTGACCCCGCCCCCACCTGTTTTGAAGGAGAAGGATGTCGTTTATAGGTCGTGTTTTGCCCCAGTCCCGATTCCGCCGGGACTTGTTTAAATTTTTGCTTCTCATGCCCGTGTTGGCTCCGCCTCCACTGGAGTTAAGTTTCTTTTTGGTAAGGGGCATACTATTAATGTATTGTTCTAACGAGAGCCTTATTTTGTAGGGGTCAAGTTATGTCCATGATGATGTGTTTCAAGGATCTCGGCAGGAGTTTTGAGCTCAGTAGAGGGTTTCGCCAACTCAGCAAAGTCTCACAAAACATAATGGGCCTTCGCCAAAGCAGAGTATCTTTGCCATAAGGTTTGGGCGACCACAGAAGGTTACACCGAAATAGAGTGGGCTCGTCGCTGAGAAAAAAAAAGGTCGCTATAGCATCTCCCCGACCATGGAAAGTCACGTCGATTGAGGGAGGCTGCGCTAGAGAGGGTTTTCGGGGAAGGTTTGTGTTCTCGCCATGAGGTTTCACTGACTCATGTGAGTCATGCCGACAACAAGGAGGAGCTCGGTAAGAAAAGAGCAATTCGAGGTAAGGTCTCCCTGAAACCATGAGGTCTCACTAACGGGCGGCAAAAGGTATTCACTGTCGGCACAATTTTCTCTCTTCGCTGGGATGTCTCAGCGAATCTCTAATGTCTCCCCGACAAGAAAAGGAACTCGCTGGAAGGCAAAAGCGTTCGCCAAAAGGTCTTGGCGACTAATTGAGGTCTCACCGAAGGGGCGTGGCTTCGGTATAATGAATGAAGATCGACGAGATGTCTCGCCAATACCAAAGGGTCTTGTCGATAACAAGATGGGCTCGACCAAGGATCATGCCTTCGCCAAAAGGTCTTGGCGAAGGAAGAAAGTCACACCGAAACATAAATAAAGCTCGTCGAGAGGACACGATTTCGCCCTCCAGTCTTGCTAAGGGTCTTTACGAGATCGGTATGATCTCTATGGCTCGCCAGAACCTCTCGCCGACTGGCCCATGCTACGTCGACGGACTTGCAGAAGGCAGATCTGGGGAGGAAGGAGCATCGAGAGAGCAAGAAGATGAAGCCAAGCTACAAAGGGACAGCTGTGAGGTTTGCTGACAGAGGTAGCTCGACATTAATGGGGATATTTTGGGGCACTCGAGGTAGCTCTGTTGTAGGTCAAAAATAGACACAGAGGCCAGAAATAAGTGTGGTAGCTACAAAAGATCTGCAAATCTTTCTAGGAGACAATCTTCACCGACATAAGACAGCAAGGATTCACATTGAATACAAAACCAACTTTCTACAAAAAGATCTGGGTGCCGACTCTCCTGAGTGCAGATATTTTATAAAACCCTAGAGTGGGGGATAGCACATTCAAGTTTGTACATCTTGTATATAAGGCATCCTTGCCTCTTTGTAAAGGAGGCTGGCTAGATTAGAGAAATTTTAGAGTTAGAATTTTAGGAACCAGTAGTCAGTAATCAGTAGAATAGAAGTAGAGGGGATAGAAGTTGATCCTGATTCTTTGTAATAGGAGCTTCTTTTGTCTTCTCGGTTAGCTAGGAGTTAAATTTTGGATAGCCTAATGTACCTTTCAGTTTTCTTAGAGTAAATGGAAACAATTTGGAGCCACAAATTATCTGTACACTAGTGATTGTGCTAGCTTTGTAATTGTTGTTTATCTGTCTCATGGGTAGTAGAAGCAACCAAATTTTAATCTACTTCAGATTGTGTTTCAGAATGGTGTTTGTTTTGAGTTAATCATTTGATTTAGGAAGCTTCCGAGGAATGGAGTTCAATTTTTATGTTTTGTCTAAATGGTAACTTACAATCTACTGTTGGAATCAGCATTGTGAATGAATGCAGTTGTGTGTTAGTCACAAGTTTTGTTTGTTCTACAGTTTTAGTTAGGAATTCCTTGGGAGGTAGCAGGTCTTGTTAATTCGGATGAAGTGTCATTCTTTTTTGTCCCAATGCCCTGATCCATCTTTTTCTATTTCTTTGAAAACCTCGGTTAGAGTAGATTTAAATTCATGTTCAACCCACAATAGTCCAAAAGCTCAACACCAGCAGGCCCCTTGAATATTACTATTACATGGACCACTGAGGGACATCAGCACAGTTGAGACCCAACTATAAAGACCTTGGGAGCTAAGGTATCCATGTGATCATCTTTCTCTTTCAGGAGAAACAGAGAAGCAATTTTGCTATTTAGCAATGTTGTTGTGCCATTTGGGACGTCAACAGGAAACTGGCGCTAGAAGGAGGGTTGACACGTTGGGAATACAAGACTGAAGATTAGAAGTGATTCATTTTATGCCGTCCTCCTCCTAACACTATCAACAGGAAATTGGCGCTAAAAGGAGGGCTGACACGTTGGGAATACAAAGCTAAAGATTGGAAGTGATTCATTTTATGCCCTCCTCCTCCTAACGCCATCAACAGGAAAATGGCGCTAGAAGGAGGGCCGACACTTTGGGAATACAAAGCTGAAGATTGGAAGTGATTCATTTTATGCCCTCCTCCTCCTAACACCATCAACAGGAAACTGGTGCTAGAAGGAGGGCTGACACATTGGTGTTACAAAGCTGAAGATTGGAAGTGATTCATTTTATGCCCTCCTCCTCCTAACACCATCAATAGGAAATTGGCGCTAGAAGGAGGGCTGACACATTGGGAATACAAGATTGAAGATTGAAAGTGATTCATTTTATGCCCTCCTCCTCCTAACGCCATCAACAGGAAACTGGCGCTAGAAGGAGGGCTGACACATTGGGAATACAAAGCTGAAGATTGGAAGTGATTCATTTTATGCCCTCCTCCTAACGCCATCAACAGGAAACTGGCACTAGAAGGAGGGCCCCTATGAGTGATTTTTTATCATTGTGAGTTGGATTGGGTTAGGTCTTGGAGGACCTAGCTCCGATGGGTAGCCCTTTGTATATACCGAGATTTGTACATGAAATCCCTAGTCACCTGTATGATTGGCTTCCTTTATTTTTCCCTGGCAGAGGGCAAAATGCTTCTAAACATGTCGAAACTTGCAGGCATATACTTACTTTTCTCCAGGTTCAGCATGAGGATGTCGTATGTCAATTGTTCATCTGAACACTTCAGGGTTCAGCAAGACAATGGTATGATAATCTTTTACCATAATCTATTTATTCATGGACAGAACTGGAAACCTTATTTTTAGATTAGTTTGATCCTCATGCATTACACCCCTTACATGAGTTTGCAACTACAAAAAGGATACCATTAGAACCCATTGATCAATTTAATGACAGATTCTTGTTTATGTATCAAAGGGTTCAATCTTTGGGTTTGGTTGTTGATGATCATATACTGATAGAACATTACTATTAGGGTTTAAATTTTTCATTAGCAACCAAAGTCAGAGGTTGTGGTAAGGCTACATCTTTGCATGATGCACTTAGAAAGGCTTTCTTATTGGCACAATTTGGAGGTGACTAGAAATTCAGATAGCCAAACTCAGGGTTATAATCCTCTTGTGCTTGCAAACTGCCATCATCTACAGCCTTATGCCATTTCACCCACCGTCCCTGCCCAAATGGAATCATTCTCACCAAGTACCACATTTTCCAACACCCCATATCAAGTTGATTGCACACAAGACCATTGGGGGAAGTCACTCCTGTAAAATCCAATCATAGAATTGAGTACTTCATTCGATAGTGAAGTTATAACCATATCATCTCTTTTCAGTCATCTTCCAAAGCATAGTTCATTGCACCACAATGAAGAGGATGAGACAACTAGTACGCATGAAAATGATAATCAGTTCATCCAAAATGATGAGAGTGACTGTGTGAGGAGATTTAATTCTTCCCTATCTTTTGATGACCTTGGTCCTTGCAGTGAGATGGATTCAACAACTGATGAAACTCCTCTACCTAGTGCAAACCTAATGGAAGTGGAGAATGGATTCATCGATGCATTCATATGTTCTTTCATGATGGTGAATGAGGAGGAAGCACCCTTTGGTGGGTTAACACAAGAGGATGACTCTGCTGATTTAAGTAGTGGGCAGATTGAAACAGGTGACATGCTTCAAGATGAGATTGCTAATGAACCTGATGGTCAAGGACAAGGACTCAAATGTCAGCATGAAATTTTAAGGGAAGAAATTCAAGCAGATGTGCAGATCAGTCAATTGTTCCCTGAAGAAGTTCATGATAAGGTACATTTGGGTGAAGCAGAGGAATGCCAAGAAAGCAACCAGGAGGTTATCTCAGAGGTTGAATCTCTTCAACATAATGAAGAGAGTGAAACAAGGGAGTATCTTCTTGACTTTGATTATGATTGCTCAAATGTGTTGTTGGAAGAAGGTCCTTGCTTAGTATCCATTAATCAATGTGTTCCTAACATTGGTGAAGTTGATGCTAAGTGGCATGTCCTTGCTGATGAGGTGCATAAATATGAATTAAGAGAGTGTTTTTCTAACTCTGACTCCGTCCATTCAAATGAGTTTGAAGAAGATCCTTGTTCACCATGTGCCCATGGCCCTGACATTAAAGATGATAAGTTGGAGGAAGATTCTCAAACCCTTGGGGATGACCTGTTGCAAGAGAATGTTCAAAGTAAGGAGTCATCTCAAGAACTTCAAAAAAATTTCGACTCCGTGCCCGAGAAGAATACACAGATGCTGGTGAATGAGGATCCTAACTGCAAGATGAACTTTGATCCAGTTGTGTTCCATGAGCTGAAGCCATGTGAAGGGGAAATCATACAACACAAGCCTGCATTGGTAACTAGAAATCTTCAGAATCAGGTGGTGTCCTTTCATTATCCTCTATGTTTTAGTAATTTTCAATTTGATTATGGCATCGGGGGTAGTAAAACATGTTTGTGGGTAAATCATGGAAAAACTGAGAACCCGCAACTGATGATATTTCAAGCTTTATTCCCTCAGAATGAACTAATTGCACACAAACTTCATATTTCTAAGTATAAAGATAAATTTGCTAGGCTTAGAACTGTGCCTAGTAAGTTGAGATTGTTGAACATAATGAAAAATCAGTCAAGACAATGTGCAAATTTTTACAGTCTTGTGTTAGCAAAGCTCAGCTTTGGAGTTAGTTTAGGGATAGGATTAGTTAGTTTTATTTTTTTTAGTTTAGTTAGTTTTCTTTTATTCTTTTGTTTTTTCCTTACCTGTTCCTTTTGTTCTGCTTGTAGATAGTTGTTTCTCTGTTTGTAAATAATGTGGCTCTTGTTTGTAAATAGTTTGTTGTTTATTTGCTTTTCTTCCTGTTCTTTCCTTCCGTTTCCTTTGTTCTTTGTTCTTTGTTTTTGGTTTGGTTCTTTGGGGTTGATATGTTTCTTTCCATTTTGAATTGGTGGTTGTTATCTAAAGCATGCTTTGGTCATTAGGAGAGAAGTGGTTTAGATATTTTCAGGTTCTCTGATTGGAAGATTTTGTCCTCAACTCGTTGTTTCATGCTTGTTTTCAATAAAGGTTGTGGAAAGTTTTAAAACAAGGTGCCAAGTGAGTAACTTTCATCAGCTCCCCTAAATCTGTCACAAATTATTAAAGATCATCTCCTCTTGTAATGGTACATTTGTCCTAGGACTATGGTGTTGTAAGATTTGAGTGAAAAATCCGATCTCCCAAGTGTATGAGGTCCATGGTAGTTTTCAACCCAGATCAGATGTTAAACATTTGACATATTGAAAAGAAAAAGAGAATTAAATGAAATATCCGAACTCCAAAAGAAAAGAAAAGAATTATCAAAGAAGGAGTCAATATGAATGGGTGATTCCAGTATCTCTACCGAGGCTATGGACGCCTGACTAGTAGTAGAGCAATGCTGTGAGAGAACTAGAGGTATCTCCGTCGGGGCTATGGACGCTTGACTGGCAGTGGAGCAATGCCCGAGATATCATTGCACAAAGGGGAAATCAACTCATGTAGCTCAAATCTTGCACATTGTTCTCCGAAAGATGAGGAAAACTTCATAAGAGAGTGATGCACAATCAAGCACACACATAGATTCAGGGGGTAGCCATTGATTGACTTACATTTGAGATTCTAGCTCAACCTTGCTTGCTAAAACTAACCCAACTGGAGTTCTGATATTCATGAACCAAGAGTTCTCGATAGCTGAATCCTTCAGCTTCTTAAAAATGGTTAAACCATTTTCCCCAACCGAAGTCGCCATTTGTTATGCCTTGCATAACCACCCCACTTTGATCTAGATCAAAATGGGTCCCCCTTTCTCTTTTTTGTCTTTTTGTCTTTTGCCTTTGGTTTTCTACCTTAGGCATTTTTCTTTCAAAGTTCTGCCAGAGGCGGAACTGGGACCAATACCGTACTTGGAAATTCCTTCTAAGTTTTGGTCTTGTTTCGTCCCCGGCTCCGGTTCCGACTATTCTTTGCCTTCTTCCTTCGTTCTTTGTCGGAGTCGGGTTAGGGTCCGGGTTTGGAATGTTGAACTTTCTTAAAGTTCCTCATTTTGGTTTCGCCCTGGGTCTGACCCCGCCCTTTTCTTTCCTCTTTGTTGGTCTTGGTCTTTTTGTGTCCTTTGCCTTAGGTGTTTCCTTTTACGGCCTTTGGCATTTTGTTTCCCTTTGTTTTGGTTGTTTGTTTTGGCAAACTCAACGGAATCCGACCTCGAACTCGAACTCTTTCCGTGCTCCATTTTGTTCCTTCCTCTAGCCCCGCTTCTTTGGTCTTTTCTCGCCTTTGTGTATCTTTTTTTTTGTCGTTCACGACTCTGGAATCGAACGAACTTCAACCCCAAACTTGGAAAAGTTTCCGGTTTGATTTCGTTCCGGTCCCGATTTTGCTTCATTCCGCTCTTTACTTTGTTTCTTTTTTTTTGCTTTGTCGTGGGGTTTTCCTTTCCCTTTTCTCTTTCTTTTTGTTCCTTTCTTCCTCCTTTGGATGACGTCGGAGGCGGGTTTGAAACGGAATCCAAACCTAAAACTTGGAAAAGTTTCTGGTTCGGATTTGGTTCCGACCCCGGTTCCGCCTTGTTCGTTGCTCCGGCTCCGCTGGTGTTTTGTTTCCGTCCTTTGCGTTTTGGGTTTTCTCACGGGCACAGAGCCAGGTCAGGGTATGAACTTGGGCAATGTTGGTTGTTTCCCTGGCTCATTCCCTCCCTGACTCCGACCTCGGTTCCAGTTTTCTCTTGACCCCGCCCTCGCCTGTTTTGAAGGAGAAGGATGTCATTTATAGGTCTTGTTTTTCCCCAGTCCCGGTTCCGCCGAGACTTGTTTAAATTTTTGCTTCCCATGCCCGTGTTGGCTCCGCCTCCGCTGGAGTTAAGTTTCTTTTTAGTAAGGGGCATACTATTAATGTATTGTTCTAACGAGAGCCTTATTTTGTAGGGGTCAAGTTATGTCCGTGATGATGTGTTTCAAGGATCTCGGCGGGAGTTTTGAGCTCAGTGGAGGGTTTCGCCGACTCAGCAAAGTCTCACCAAAACATAATGGGCCTTCACCAAAGCAGAGTATCTTCGCCATAAGGTTTGGGTGACCACAGAAGGTTACACCGAAATAGAGTGGGCTCGTCGTCGAGAAAAAAAAAGGGTCGCTATAGCATCTCCCCGACCATGGGAAGTCACGCCGATTGAGGGAGGCTGCGCTAGAGAGGGTTTTCGGGGAAGGTTTGTGTTCTCGCCATGAGGTTTCACTGACTCATGTGAGTCATGCCGACAACAAGGAGGGGATCGGTAAGAAAAGAGCAATTCAAGGTAAGGTCTCCTCGAAACCATGAGGTCTCACCGACGGGCGGCAAAAGGTATTCACTGTAGACACAATTTTCTCTCTTCGCCGGGATGTCTCGATGAATCTCTAATGTCTCCCCAACAAGAAAAGGAACTCGCTGGAAGGCAAAAGCGTTCGCCAAAAGGTCCTGGCGACTAACTGTGGTCTCACCGAAGGGGCGTGGCTTCGATATAATGAATGAAGATCGACGAGATGTCTCGCCGATACCAAAGGGTCTTGCCGATAACAAGATGGGCTCGGCCAAGGATCATGCCTTCGCCAAAAGGTCTTGGTGAAGGAAGAAAGTCACACCGAAACATAAATAAAGCTTTCCGAGAGGACACGATTTCACCCTCCAGTCTTGCTGAGGGTCTTTACGAGATCGGTATGATCTCTATGGCTCGCCAGAACCTCTCACCGACTGGCCCGTGCTACGCCGATGGACTTGCAGAAGGCGGATCTAGGGAGGAAGGAGCACCGAGTGAGCAAGAAGGTGAAGCCATGCTACAAAGGGACAACTGTGAGGTTTGCTGACAGAGCTAGCTTGACATTAATGGGGATATTTTGGGGCACTCGAGGCAGCTCCGTTGGAGGTCAAAAATAGACACGGAGGCCAGAAATAAGTGTGGTAGCTGCAAAAGATCTACAGATCTTTCCAAGAGGCAATCTTCACCGACATAAGACAGCGAGGATTCACATTGAATACAGAACTGACTTTCTACAAAAAGATCTGGGCACCGACTCTCCTGGGTGCAGATATTTTGTAAAACCCTAGAGTGGGGGACAACACATTCAAGTTTGTACATCTTGTATATAAGGCATTCTTGCCTCTTTGTAAAGGAGGCTGGCTAGAATAGAGAAGTTTTAGAGTTAGAATTTTAGGAACCAGTAGTCAGTAATTAGTAGAATAGAAGTAGAGGGGATAGAAGCTGATCCTGATTCTTTGTAATAGGAGCTTCTTTTGTCTTCTCGGTTAGCTAGGAGTTCAATTCTGGATAGACTAATGTACCTTTCAATTTTCTTAGAGTAAATGGAAACAATTTGGAGCCACAGATTATCTGTACACTGGTGATTGTGCCAGCTTTGTAATTGTTGTTTATCTGTCTCATGGGTAGTAGAAGCAACCAGATTTTAATCTACTTCAGATTGTGTTTCAGAATGGTGTTTGTTTTGAGTTAATCATTTGATTTGGGAAGCTTTCGAGGAATGGAGTTTGGTTTTTATGTTTTTTCTAAATGGTAACTTACAATTTGTTGTTGGAATTAGCACTGTGAATGAATGCAGTTGTGTGTTAGTCACAAGTTAAGTTTGTTCTACAGTTTTAGTTAGGAATTCCTTGGGAGGCAGTAGGTCTGGTTAATTCGGATGAAGTGTCATTATTTTTTGTCCCAAAGCCCTGATCCATCTTTTTCTATTTCTTTGAAAACCTCGGTTAGAGTAGATTTAAATTCATGTTCAACCCACACCAGTCCAAAAGCTCAACACCAATAGGCCCCTTGAATATTACTGTTACATGGACCACTGAGGGACATCAACACAGTTGAGACCCAACTACAAAGACCTTGGGAGCTAAGGTATCCATGTGATCATCTTTCTCTTTCAGGAGAAACAGAGAAGCAATTTTTCTGTTTAGCAGTGTTGTTGTGCCATTTGGGACATCAACACATAGTTTGTTACTTTGAAGAGCAATCAACAATGGATCAAATCAAGAGTTTAGCTATGATGACTTTGTTTGTTATTTAAATTCTATATTATGGGCCAAGATATTGAATTTCATTGTGTGATTGTGAGAGTGTGAGTTTTGTATTGTTGATATTTGTTATATACAATTTTATCATTCATATTTTGGCATGTTTGGTGGGACACACATCCCTATTAGATCTTTATTTTTTGAAGGTTTTGCTAACCCTATTTTGCTTGTTTTTAGCTCTTTTATGGAGAGAAAAAAATTGGAGCTCATTTTTGTAGGTTGAAGGAAAAACTCTATGATTTTCAAATATTTTATCATATCTTTCAAATGGCTAGAAATTTTTTTATAATTTTTTACTAAAGGTTAGGGATCATCTCAGGAGGCTACAGTTAAAAAATCAGACTCGGATCATTAATATTTGTTGAGTTATTATCATTTTAGGGTTTTCCATAAATCTAGATTCAAGGTTATAAATCAACAAATTTTTCAAAAAAAAAATAAAATTTGGAAATATCTCAAATATTAAATAGGGGTATGTTCTTTGTTTTTTAAATTTTTAGGTCAAAATAGTGACCAAAAATTGAATCTTTAGAAATTAGGGTTTCACCATAAATATGCTTTTCAGGTCACAAATTAATGAATTTTTCATATATTTTTACACTTTAAGAAAGCTCTCAAAATTTTAGTAGGGTTTTATTCTTTGCATTTATATTTTGGGACTAAAAATATTATAAAATAATTGAATCAAGTTTGACTAGGTAAAAAAATTTGAAATTACAACCTTGTGATGAGCATATCTTTTTCTAAACATCTATTTGCTACATTATAGAATCATTTTCTAATATTTACAAGAGTTATATTATCATTTCTGAAATCATAAAGAATCTATTAGTGCTATCATTGTTTTCCTTAACTATCTTGTTTTGCATGTTTTCACACATTTAAAATTGTGTCTTAAAATTTACTATTCATATTTTGATTTGAGACCTAAAATAAACCATTTTATCTTAATCCCAAGTATGTACTTATGTATGCTCTCCTCTTGCACCTTAGAGTGATCTTGAGGATCATAAATAAGTGATCTTGTTTTTCTTTTCTATGCTTGTTTGTTGGTCTTTGTGTGCAAAGATTGGAAATTCAAGGGTTGCAAAAGCTAGTTTGGAGCTCTTCGCATTGGATCAAATTATCATCTCAAGTTTAGCATTGTATTCCAAGTTCATTTATTCTAATCACTCTATCTCTTTCAATTTTCAAAGTTCTTAATAGTTACATTATTTTATGTGTTTCAATCAATCTTGCTTGGTGTGTTTTCCTTGCATTGGAAATTTAGCTAAACTTAATCTCACATTTGGATTTGGGCTCTAAAATAAACAAGTATCTTTTTAATCCCCAAGATTAACTTTTGTATGCTCTCCTCTCGCACCTAGAAGTGATCTTGAATATCAGAAATAAGTGATCTTGTTCTTATTTATTGGGGGGTTCTTAGAGAAGTGATCACTCTATGGGACAACCTTAACTCTCATGTTTCAATAGAGTATAATTAGCGGAGGCTAAATCAAAACACACACCTCTTGGAAGTGGAATCTTGTCAATCTAACCTAAGCCTCTAAGAACTTTATACCTTAGATAAGTGAAGGTGGAGAGTGGGTTACCCTCTCTTCCCGACTATTTAGAATTATTCCCTTTCATCTACGGATTAGGCCTCATGTACCCTTGTGTTATATCTAGAGGATACCACCAATTGAGCTTGTAAATCTTAGTCAAAACTTATTGGCCATACCCACTTGAGTGGGCTTGTTAACGTGTCTTGCGTGTTTGACTATTTAGATTACCATCTCCACTTGAAACTAAAGGAGAGATATCCATTCAAAATTGAGCCTAGGACATTGTCTTTGTCATTATATCTCTGTGTGTTTCTAATCTTTGAACATATTGCAAAAAATCAAAAATATTAAAAATCAAAACATTTCAAAACCAAGAAAAAATAAAAAGTAAAATATAAAACTATCATAAGTATCAAACTATCAAATAAGTAGAGCTTAAACATGTCTTTTATTAACATTGTCTTATTGTCCTTAATACTATTTGAAGAGTGGACAACTTTTTGGTATCTTGTTGTATTATTGTCAAAATTTATCAAAGTTCAAATTGGATCTCCTATCTTTCATCTTTATGTTAGAGTAAAGGTTTTAATTTAATCATGTTGATTAAATTACCTTTATTCCTCTCTTAAGATTTCACTTTAGTTTGCATTTTGTGACATTTAATAATTATATTAATTATTAAATGTCTACCTATTAGGGTTTCTTTTAGGGTTGCACAATATCCTTTTATAAGGATTCATCATTGTAATTTATCTCTTTCGGATGAATACATTTTTCAGCTTTCAGAGCACCCTTGCTTTTTGTCTCCATCTCTTCTTTCTGTGGGTTATTTGCATGCAGGTGATCTTCAGGGTCTGTGAGGTTGGCTTTCACAACTTGAAAATAATTGCACATATTGTTTTGCAGATCTCTTGTGTGGAAGGTGTTTTGTTTGTTGTTTGATCCTGTCGCTCATGGTTTTGTGCTTGTTTCACAATCCTAACATGGTATCAGAGCTCCAGGCCTACTGCTTCTTGTTCGATTTTTGAAGAATTTGGAGCTTCGAGGGTTTGATAGGGCTTTCAAAAGTTTTTGGCTGATTTTGAGTGGATCTAGCTTACTCCATTTTTTGGGTGCATTTTGGGCCCAAACGGACCTCATGGTTGGATTCAAAGTGGCCAAAAACCCATATTTTCATATATAGTTTGACCTATTTGGACATAGTTGATCTGGGAGGCAAAATTTTTTTGCTTAGTGGCCGTACGACACCCAGGCACGATTTTCGAGGTCAAAAATTCAAAAAAAAAAAACAAAGTTTTTTAAAAATGTTTTGCGCCACCCATTCAAAAGGGTCGCGCCACTCATAGGCCGCCCGGTGGCCACCGCAGCGCAGCCACAAGCCGAGCGGCCTCCCACCCGCCGCCAGCTTCCCACCGGCTCGCCGCCCGGCCGGCCCTCCGCCAACTCGCCGCCCGACTCGCCGCTCCTCCACCTGTGCGCCACCACAGCACCACCCGAGCGCCACTCCGCCTAGCCCCCGGTCGCCCAACGGACCAGGGGTCCCTTTTTTTTAGCCCCTGAGGGCCAGGAGGACCAAATTGGACTTTTTCAAGCTCTTTTAGTAAATCGGGTATAAAATGGGCATACGATCTTCATTTTTTTCAAACGAGATACCGTTGGAAAGCTGATTCTGGTGCCGATTTGAAGGTGTAGGTTTTATTTTCATATTTTTCCATTTTGATGCTGTTTTTCTCAGTCAAAGTCAGAACAAGCTTTTTGCACTCCTAGAGCCATATCTTTTGCATACAGACTCCGTTTTTCGCAAACAAATAGGCGTTGGAAAGGTGTTTCTGTGAAATTTCCAATCTGCAACTTATTTTTCTAGAATCTTCCCCAAGTACATTTTATTCAGTATTTTGTGTTTTCACACATTTGTCAATTACTTGGATGTTTCAGCACTTGGAAATGATTTGTTTGCATGGGATGGCTTTATTTGATCTGGTTTATCAGTATTGAGGTCAGTTTTCTCATTTTTTTGTAATTTGAAGAGTTATCATGGGTTTTTCTACTCACCCTTCAGTTGTATTTCTGGATTGGGGTAATTATGAGTCATGGGCAAAGGGCATACTTACACATTGTAGGTGGCTTAATTTTTTGCCTTATTTGTATGATCTCATACCTGAACCAACAACTTCAGAGGGAAAACTAGCTTTGGATATCATTAGAAATCACATAGTAGGAGTTATTTTGTCTAGTGTTGATTCTGACACTATGTGGGCTATATCGGGCATTGATTGTCCTCACTCACTTTGGACACGTCTTTGGGAGATCTATGGAGACCCTAGTCTTTCTCCATTCCCAGAGGATCCTGCTTCATATTGTCTTGTACCCATTGGTTGGAGAGAGAACACACTTTTTGATCATGATACTTTAAAGAAACTTTAGTATTTAGACACCCTTACATATTTCGATGAATCAGAGGATTATCTCACAGTTCCTACTCTTCAGACTGAGATTATACTTGTATTAGCATCTTCTCCTATTGTTCTTGATCAGTTTGATATTGCCTCTTCTTTGGCTCTGATTGATTTAGCTAAGCAGGACATCATACATCTTTCAGACATGGCTACTTGGGATTCTTATCTTGCAGGCATTTCGTCTTTGTTTGTAGAGTCCTATATTGCAGATCTGGAGGATTACTTTGAGGATTTTTAGCTCCTCTTTGTTGACAGCCATATTCCAGCTGTTAGCCCACCATCATCTGTGCATTCAGAGGTTGCAGTTTTTGAGTCTTCCGTTCAGTTTGGATTTGACATCTTTTGTTTCTGTTCAGACAGAGAGATTCTTCAGCATCCTATTATGGCACACATCTTGAGACAGATTGATTCTTCTCTCTTCACAGGGTTTCTTCATCTTCATCCTTTGGATCCATTTCTTCCCAAGGGGAGGAATATTATATGCCGCTTCAGGATCTCTTTCTGGATTCTACCTCAGGCATCCATATGTGCGACAAGAGTTTCTTCATTGTGGGGGGGCCTTCTAGTCTCTTTCTTTTTCTCCTATGGAGACCATTGTACATGTACTTATATGATAGAAGCTGTCTATGGGGGGTCTTATGTTATCCACCTCCTATCCTTCTTTTCTTAGTGCATTGCATGCTTTCATCTCTTTTTGGAGTAGAGTTTTTTCCCATGAGGCTTTCTCTATTTCTCCACTTTGCAGAGATTTGGTTGTAATTGGGTACCTGATCAGGCCTTGTTGCCGGGACCCAAGTTTACTTTCTTGCATTGTAGTTACCTTTGCTTTCTTGCACATGTTTGTAGCTGCACTTTTGCTCATGTTAAGGGGGGTATTAGAGTAAAGGTTTTAATTTAATCATGTTGATTAAATTACCTTTATTCCTCTCTTAAGATTTCACTTTAGTTTGCATTTTGTGACATTTAATAATTATATTAATTATTAAATGTCTACCTATTAGGGTTTCTTTTAGGGTTGCACAATATCCTTTTATAAGGATTCATCATTGTAATTTATCTCTCTCTCTCGGATGAATACATTTTTTAGCTTTCAGAGCACCCTTGCTTGTTTGTCTCCATCTCTTCTTTCTGTGACAGGTTATTTGCATGTAGGTGATCTTCGGGGTCTGTGAGGTTGGCTTTCACAACTTGAAAATAATTGCACATATTGTTTTGCAGATCTCTTGTGTGGAAGGTGTTTTGTTTGTTGTTTGATCCTGTCGCTCATGGTTTTGTGCTTGTTTCACAATCCTAACACTTTATCATATCATATCAAGTTCGCTTGGACTCACAAGTCTAGTATAAGTGGACTTTATCAATATCAATCGTTATCATCTTGCTTGGACTCATAAGTCTAGCTCAAGTGGGATTTATCAATTTTATCTATTAGTTGTACATCATTATCATCATTGAGAGGTCTAACTTAACTTTGGGATTTGATAAACAAGCATCATAATTGTTGAAAGAAAATCTTGTTTTATTTAAGATCTTATATTGCATATGCCAATTACAAGATCTCAATGTAAGAAAAACATGGAATCCCATAAATAAGAGTCAAACATTCCAACAAGCATGGGTGATGGTCAACATGAATAAGGAGCATCTTCAAACCCACCCTTTCCTCATTATGATCCTTTAAAGGTCCCTTGCATGGAAGATTGTCAAGGACCCACATCCGAAGATCTTCTAGAATTTGTTCAAGACCCTAGAGCAATGAAAATTATGGAAATGTTATTCGAGAAAAATCTTGATCACTATCTCCAAGTCTTGGCTCAAAAAGGTGCCAAAATACTTTCTCACCTTATCAAGGAGGTAGATCTCACTAATCGTGAATTATGGACAAAAACAAGTCCATCAAACCCAATGCAAACATCAAGGGAAAAGGTGGCTACTACTTTTGCATAATCACCATCGCCTCCACCTAACACATCAAAAGGTTAATGGAGTACTTATCAAGAGACACATCAATATCCATTTCCACTAGAACAATCATCTACCTTTGTTCCAAATGCAAACATCAAGGGAAAAGGTGGCTACTACTTTTGCATAATAACCATCGCCTCCACCTAGCACATCAAAAGGTTAATGGAGTACTTATCAAGAGACACATCAAGATCCATTTCCACTAGAACAATCATCTACCTTTGTTGGATCTTATTTAAACATGGGTATTGTAAGCATGCAACATATTTCCATTCCACCAAGTCAACCCCAACAATATTACAAATTCCTCTAAGCCAACCTCAACAACATCACATTCCCTTGAGTCAACCTCAACAATATTACACTCCTACAAGTGCAACCCCATCAACATCTAAAAATGACTTGGCTCAACAAATTCAAGAGTTCCAAAACAAGATGGAAAACATAGAAATGGGAAACATTAACACTAAGAAGAGCTATATATTGGAAGACTTATGTCCCTATCCCTTTGATAAGCCTTTAAGCATGATAGCTTTTCCTCAAAACTTTGAAATGCCTAGATTTGACAAATACAAAGGAAAAGGTGATCCAAGGGAACACATAAGGGAATTTTACATAGATTTTCTAGAGGTGTCCTATAATGATACTGTTGTCACGAGGATAACACCCTTAGCTAAGTGTGAAACTCATCTATCCTCATGACAACAGTTTTTGGCACACCTGGTGGGACACTAAAACTCATTTCAGTCAAGAAATACAAAGTTTTCACTATGGTTGTGGTATATACAACAGTGTTTTTGGCCTTTTGAGGTTATAAATATATACTTGGAGACTCTAATCTCTAATTTTGAAGCAGATCTAGTGCAATCAGCACATGAGAAGAGTGCAAACAAGAGGAATTTCTTATCCCTTCGAGTATTTGTAGCTGTCACCACCGAGAAGAAAAGGGAGGGCAGTGAGAAACAGTCTTAGCTCACCAGCTAGATCACATTCTACACCTCCAAATTATAGGCCTGCAAGTCCTATTCCAAGAGTTCCAGTACCAAATATACCAGTGTCGACAAATCCAATGGCAAGGTAGTTTGATTTTGCATTGTTTAATGGGGGTAGCCCATTAAATCTTTCCTAGCATGATGATATTCATGTGGAAACCCTTGGAAGCTTACCTTGTTTCACAAGAGAAGATCAAACTATGCCTATTGAGCATATCAAGGATGTGGCTACATTATGCTCAGTTCACAATATCACAACTGAGAATGTAGCAATCAGGCTCTTGGTTACATCACTGAAAGGAAAAGCTTTGCAATGGTTCAGGAGTTTGGCAGTTAATTCAATCACAACATGGGATCAATTGGGAGATGGTTTGCACAAGTAATTTGAAGACAAGTCAAATCATTTGTCTTTAGTGGAGCAACTAACTATAATCAAGAGAGCTCCACATGAGCGTATGTTTGATTTTAATGACTCCAAAGAGTTGAAAGATATTTTTTCTTTATCGAAAGCCACCTCAGATAACTAAAGTTGAAAGAGGTTGCACCTCATGGAAGACGTTGAACGTGCATGAAGTGTTGAATTGGATGTGAACTCTTGAGTTGAGAGTTGACTCAAACTTGTTGACTTGTGCATGCTCCTTGAAGTGTGCTCCAACTAAACTAGAACTAAACCTCCCTTTGAAAAGCACAAAGATGATTGAAAAAAGTTGAGTTTAACCTCTTTACATGAGGTTTTCAATATGTTGGGTGTATAAGGCAAAAAGTCCTATATTTTAGGGCCCAAACTTCCCCAAAATGCATGATTTTAGGCTTAAACTTTGCTAAACTCCAACCTTATCCATATGAACCTCTTAAGTAGGCCTAAACTGCTTCTTAGTAAAAGATAACTAAGCAAATAACTAGGTTTGATCATATCTCTGTCAATGGTGATAGTTGTCTATTATTATGCACTCTGCGAGATGATTACTCTCATGAAATTTTTGAAGGGATGCCACTACTATCCACTGTGATAGTGATTGTTACCTAGGGTTTGATTTTCCTTTTCATGGATTTTACTCCCTTGCATGATGGCATCTTCATTATTCATTAACAATCCCAAAGTTATTGACTATCCTTACTTGCACTCTCACTATTCATTATCATAGGACTACCCTTTCCAGCTTGAAAATCATTGCTTATTGCCCCTAAAGATGTGGTTGCTACTACCCTTACTAGATCACAATCATACACTTCAAACTATGCCTTTGTATTATTGCAACCTTCAAAGTATGTTCAAGCTGCTCCCTTTCATCTGCTATTGGCATTATCCTCTTCACTAGGATGCTTAAGAAAGGAGTTTAGGGTTGTCCCAAGTTATTGACAAGGGTTCCATCCTTTGTTAAAACCTTCATAGATGTTTTGATTGTGCTTGCACTGTCACTGTCCTTCCTGTGTCACTATCTCAAAGTCAAAAACCATTGAAATGTTCCTTTCTCAAAGTTTGAAACTTCCTTTATAAGGTGACTGCATTTTGCATGGTTTATATTGAAACAATGTGTTTTCCATCATTTGGACAGTTATGATTGTCCCTTTCTTTCTCATAACTCCTTCTCAAAGTTCATGTAAATTCCACTTCATTGGTCTTTTAGTAGATGCATCCTTTTGAAATTTTTGTCTGATCAATCCTTTTACACAGTCTACTTGAAATCTTGTAACCTTAAAGACTGCTCTTTACGACTGAGTTACCCTTTTGCTCTCACATGTTATTCTTACATGAATGTCTTTAAGGACACCAATATGCCCTTTTGTCATCATTTATGCCCTTCCTATGAGGTTAACTCACTGTCACATTATTCACAGTCATCATTGTCCTCTCACCTTGACTGTGCATACATTGAAAATTGCCCCTGGCATTGACCTCCTTTGACTGCCTTTTATCCACCTATAGAAGCTACCTTTGAATTTTCATTTATGACTATCATCTAAACTGAGTTTGTTGTTCTTAAATGCTTAAATATGGTGTTTGTGACTATTATGAGTTCATTCCTTTAAGACAATACTGGGTGATCCCACAATAGTGGTTTACACTTTTTGGGACATCTTGATTTTTGTTGGAATCACATATTTTTAGAAAATATAATGATTTAAGCCTTGAAAAGTTCCATTTAAATGATTCCAATTGAAGAGGGTTTGATCAAACCACCTTATATCAATCCCCCTTGGATAGAACCCTACTAGTTTTAAACCATACGAAGTCTCCTTTACACCTATCAAAATGTTGATAAAAACCCACTTTTGATTTACCTTTTGGGGGATCAAATGAATTCATTTAAAATTTATTTTTTGTAAGTATGTAGTCCTTCAGTTTAATGTCAAGTTTGGCCAAAAAGTGTAAACCACTATTGTGGGATCACCCTACTCCACCATTGCATTTTCTTTCAACATGGTTGCAAAAAACTCTTCTTGATGTCCTCTTAACACTTGGCCTCTCTATCCTTGGTCATTGTCTTGATCTCTTTATTTATGACTGTCAAATACTTTTATGAATCATTGTCTTCATTGAAGCTTTTTGGTGTTTAAAACCCTATCACAGGTCTTGTTTAAACTTGATGTGAGATTGATATACTTCGAATCCTTTATTTTTGTGATGGAAATCCTTTGGGTTAATGGTTGTCTACTCAATCCTTTAAACCTTATGCAAACCTTTTGGACTATCCTCTGACATTTAAGAGTGTCCTATTGAAACCTCTATCTATAGTCTTGAATACTTGTAGGCAACATTTTGTGTTGCAAGATCTTATGGTTTCCAAGTGCCCCTCAAATTGAGTGATAAGATTTTGTGTTGCATTTTGTGTTGAGTGGCACTTTCTTCATCACTAATTAAGTGATAAGATCTTATTAAATCCTTTAGCACTTTGTGTGCTAAAGCCAAAAAAAATCTCCTTCCACTGTTGTGCTACATGGATCCATCCATCTAGGTAAAAATGTTTGACCTCACCTTTTAGAGTAGCCTACAATGCAAACTTGAGATGTGCAACATCAATAGGTCCAATTAAATTATTTATACATGCCATGAGTTGAGCTACTTGGGCCTTCAACTCCTCTTTGGTGTTCATCCTTTTGCATTCTCTTCAAAATTGTAGATACAAACATTTAGAGAGACTGTTTCTCTCCTTCTCGAGTCTGTACTCCTAGATCAACTTGTTGAATCTGGTAGTCTTCAAGTGTTGTACTTCTAACTCAACTTTTTCAAACAATGGTACAACTATCTTTGTTATTCTATTCCCTTGTTCATCCACTTTAATGGTCAATATTCTTTGGGATCTCTTTTTGTTGCGAACCAAAGATTGGAAAGCCCCTAGTAATATGTTTATGATTTGTTCTAGGCTTTCCACATATGTCTACTACCTTCTTTAGATTGTGTGATTTGACCATACTAGCACAACATCAGATGTTTCTCTTTTGGGGGAGGTGAGGACTTCTATGTCTTGGGAACCTTCGGTATCATCTTCTTATTTGACATCCTATTGTCTTGATTCTTGCACAACCTCTTCTTCTCCCAAAACTCTCTCTTCATGCACTTCCTCTTCTTTATGAGGTTGGTCCTCATGTATTTCTCTTGTTTGGTCAACCTCCTCCTCTAGATGTTCTTCCTGCACATTTTCTTTAGCAAGTACTTCTTTAGCATGAACCTCCTCCATATGAACTTCTTTATGGACCTCCTCTTCTGTAGGACGTTCCTTTTGTGCTTCTTTTGTTGGAAGTTCTTTTTCTATCTCTCCTTCCTCCAATGTTGTATTGATAGGAATCTCCTCTTCATGAGGTGGCTCATCTTCTAGAAGAGGAGGAGAAAGAGGTGGTGACTCAGGTGAAGGAGATGGAGGTTTATTATTTGGTGATGGAGGAGGTGAAGGCAATGGAGACTCGTGGGGGGGAGTGGAAGAATATGCCTGTTCGGCCTACCTCTAGGCAACCCTAAATATTTTATGGCCTCTCTAGTTCTTTTCTTACAAACCAGAGTATCTTTCTCCTCAGGCTCCTCTTCACTTGAAGCCATGGTGGTGGGGTCCTTTTCTTTTCTCTTCTTTCTTGTTGCCTTAGCAGGCTCACCCTTATTCTTTTCCTTGGTTGGGTCAATAGTAGTGGATGGCCCCTCCTTCGTACCTGTAGCAAATGATGGTCCTTCTCTAATAGCTACAGCTAATGAGCCTTCTCCCTTTTTATTCTTCTCAGTCTCCTTTGCAGGTTTTGGTAATTTCATCATGGGGAATGGTCTCTTCAATCATCGAATAGAATGAGTTATAACCTCTTGTGCTCTAGTTTTGTTATCATCATTTTCATCACCCAAGCAATCTTCATTAAAAATGTGTTGATTATAAGATTTTTGGCTTTGATAGGTGGGGTCAAGGACCTTCCCATCATCCTTTTTCTCCTTGGAGATGCAAGCCTCTGTGCAATGCTTGATCAAATGTGTTATTAGCCGATGGTAATCTTTCATTCTAACTTCAAAATCTTCCTCGTAGTTAGCCTAGTGCTTGTCAATCTTAGGCTCGTGAACAAAGAAGGAGCCTATTACTTTGCCAATCTTTCCAATGGGATCAAATCCGGTCCTGATATCATTATACAAAACCAAATTATACTTTTCCATCTCTACATCAGCTCCCTTAGCATTTTGCATGTTCACATAGGAATGCACCCTTACTTGGATGGGGAAGTTGAATCTAAATTTATATTTCCCAACAATAAGATGGCATTGAACTTCATTAATTTTTCTACATGTCTCTAATAAAACCATCTTATCAGAAGGATACTTGGGGAGTTTATAGGGAATCTTATGAAAGCATGCCACTCTAATGTAACAAAAGGTTTTAAATTGGATGTACCAGTTTCCAATTCCTTTCAAATATTCCATTACTTCATTGGAGATCCTTCAAGAGAAATCTCCCTCTAGTCCTCTGATTACAAAATAAATGAAGTTATCATTAACAACATAAAAATGATTGTAGCTATCCTCTAACTTCAATTGAGGATAATGGTCATAAATTATAACTTATCCTAGCTAAAAGGAGCCCACTCTGTCAAGTCCTGAGAAGGAGGCTTGAGAAGCCAACAAATACACCAAGTAAGAAGTCATATAAAATTTGGAATTTGTGAGCACAATGCTCAATTGATCATGAAGTGTATCACTTATATGAGTTGCCCAGTCAATCTTCTTCTTACTAGCATCATTGATGGTTTTGATGAATTTTACCATCCATGGGTAGAAGTCTCTTGCATGTTGATAGCCAAACACTCTACTTAATAGGACAATCAAATCCTTGATGTCCTCCTTGAACTCAACTCTATGCTGGACTTTCGCCATTTTGACAGCTACCTTCATTTGATGGACTAGCATGTTATTATTAATGTAATTGAGGTTCTCTACCTCATGCTCATCAAAGTGTTTGATGACCTTCTTCATATCCATTGCCTCATATTGAGGTTGGGTAGGAATCCTAAATACTTTCTCAATCATGTCTGCAGTGACATCTAAGATAACTTCCCCTGATGCTCCCAATAACTTATGAGTCTTATGATTGTAGTAGTTTGCACAAGTTAATGCCAACTATGGGGATTAAATAGTTATAGGAAAATCAGCAACTTCCACCAATCCTAAACTTTCCAAAGCTCTAATGATGCAGGTTTTGGTTTCATCATTGTTAATCCTGCACTTGAACTCATCCATGTCCACATGACCTAGATCAATGTCTCTAATGTCTGCATATGGGGTGAACATATTTGATGGTGGATGATAGCCCTTGTACTGGCACTTCATCTCTATTGAATCTTTTGGTGGTATATCTCCTACATGTTTACACACCAAGTGTTACCATTTACATATATTAGAAAAAAGTAGCCCTACAAAACAAGTTATATTAGCCCATATATATATATATATCTTTTATTGTGAAATCATAACTTGTTTTGAAGAAGAACAAGTTTTACTCAAATGTTCGAGGATTGACCTTCAGGCCTACCCCTTACCTCAAACGAAAGAATTCTTACATAAAAGAGTTCAATTTTATCAAACGACCCGTTGGGGGTCGGGTGTCGTACCTAACCTATACCTCTTGTCTATTGATTTAATTTGTTCATTAATCCAAGTTACCTTTTTGACCCTTCAGGAATCAAATTTTGGATATCCCTTTTACCTCTTGTTTAAACAACATCATTTCCTCAAGCAACATCTTCGACTAGTGACACCCGAAACATGTTTCGGGGGTTGAGACTCAGGTCCATCGTTTATCATTTATTTGTAGTGTTTTATTGTGTTTAAGAGGTAGGTCATACTAACGACACTCGAGAGCTTTAGGTTTATTAGAATTCAAACATCGAGGATGCTTCCTAATGCATATCATAGGATTTTGGTATTGATTAAGTGAAACACACGTGACCCAAAACCCGATCAACATTACTTTGACTTGGTTTTAACTTTTTGAAAGGATTTATCAAGGCATGTTATCAAACTTACCCATTAGACTTAGATAGAGGCAATTTCTTTACAGCTTCGAGCATCGAGTATCAAGGTTTCATGATACTTCCTACCTCAATAAAGAAGTTGATAAGAGCTACACCTGATGGTTGACGATTGATGACCAATAAGAGTTCTTTCAAAGATCTTTGCTAAATTTCAAGACTTGACCTTTCAAAGGTTGGGGTTTCAGTTTCTGATCTATTTATTCATTTTAAGTACATAACCAACATATTGTAATTCTGGTAAAGGGGTGGGGGATCGGGGATTAGAGTTTCAACATACTGCATGTTGAATCTTTTGTTTAACAGGTAAGCAAAACTCCCAACACCCGACACATGACAAGTCTCAAGTTTATTAAAATGTTTAAGGCAAGAAGAAGGTGAACCTTAGGAAGCTTGATTCTTAATCGATGATGTCATAAACATCCTTGATCAGTGCACCGAAATAAATGTTGATCTAACCAAGCAATAAAGCAAAAAACAAAAATAACAAGCAAAACACCAAAACGATGAAATAAACAAAAACATGCCCAAAGTTAGATTGATGAAAAACAAAAGAAATTCCACGTGGGCACAAACCCATAAACAAACCAGGAACAACAACGATCTTAAACCACAATGAGAAAAAGGATTCAAAACCAACATGGATGATGAGTGTGAGGAAGATGAGAAGAACGAAGAACAAAACCAACAAACGCACAAGAACACCATGAATGCACAACAACACACCATGAACACACAACAAGCCAACCATGAATGCACAAAATCATGCAATCATGAGCACAAACCAACTAAACACTTCAACTAAAAGAAATGACAACACCAATCAATGGGGAATTCACACCAGTTCTTAGAGCTCTCACATGCAAATGTGTAATGGTGAAAATAAAAAAGAGACAAAATTCCCCAAATAAACCCTATAAATTCACAAATTAATGGTGCATTAACTAAATTAAATGAGGTAGTAAGAACTTGTGTTAGTGCATTGATTTGAAATGACTAATGTGACATGCACGAGAAACAAGATGTTGCCATCGGTAATCACGGGTTGGGCATTCGATAAACTAAATACTCGACGCCCAATACCTGAAAGGGTGGCAAAATGAAAACACAACTGTGTCGTAGAAAAAAGTACCCTTTACTTGACATTAGATTAAATGGACTTAATGAGGCCTTAATTTAGGTGTTGTGAGGCATTTTATGCATCCACACTAGGTCTTGGACCTTTGCAAACTAAAAAAAATGTTTTTAATCACGTCTTGTGAAGGTGTTGTGAAGTGTTGTAAAACATTTCTACATTCTTCTAGACTCTATTAATTACAATTCACCTAAAAATCACCTTTTTATTCATCAACAAGTCCCATTTTGAAGTGTTGTAAAGTTTTGTAACAAGTTGTCACACTTTTCTAGGCATATCTTCACTATTTATCCCTTTCTCATGCTTTATTTGGTCCCTTTATGCCCTCATAAGTTGTAAATAAGTGTATTTTTTAATGTTATCCTGACAAATAACATTAAATACAACATTTTTTCTGACACATATTTTCAGGTCCTAGGTGGGACCCATTCACCATGGGTGGCGAATGAGTCCCCCTTGGCCCCAATTTCACAATATTTCAAATTTCCTTTCAGGATTTTATTCAAAATCACTTGATGTCGGCCTGTGATGAGGTATGAATGGATACTAAGGCACAAGAATTGTATAAATAAGTGATTTTCACCTCATTTTCAGATCTCCTATCCATCTATTCATCTTCTTCACATCTCACATTTCCTATCTCTCATCTCATCTATCTTCTCAAGCAAGCTGGGGCTTTCACATTTCAGGTCATCAATTTAGCTTCCTAAGACATCCAAGGGTTGATTCTACATGTTATGTTGTATAATTTCAAGATAAAATCATCATGGCAAGGTAATCCATTCCATTGTTGCATGTTTCATTCCTTTCTTTCATTATTTTGGTTTAATTACCTAAACGGGGTTTGACCAAGGTAAACCCCCATGCCTTAACACTCAACATCTCTTCTTCAAGCGTCTTGTGTATTTGCAGATTTAGGTCCCTTGGAAGCATAGAAATTATTGAAGGTCAAGTTGTAAGGTTGTTAAAGCTCGCTCTCCATTCAACAAGTCAAAGAATCAACAAAAGGTCACTTTTAGATTTGAATCCGACAGTTTCAGAAGCAAACACTTGTAGAAAGCAGAAGTGTAGATCTAACTATATAGAATCAACTCTTGATTTTACAAATTCCTGTAGGTGGACTGATTCGCCACCCATGGCGAATGAGTCCCACCTGTAGGCCTAAAAAGTTGGTTTTGTCAGATTTCATCTCTCAGTAGTTAGAAGCCTGTTTCCAAAGCTTTTCATCAGAAGCAAGACTAATTCGCCATGCATAGTGAATTAGTCCTAGTGGCTATCAATAGTAATTTCTAAGGCATTCTAGAACCTTCCAGTAACATCAATCTACCTCTAGGTGCACTCTGTTTTGTCTCGTCAACTTTCGTTATCTTTCGTTTAAGTTTCTAGTTCATATTTGCAATCAACACTCTGTTTTCCAACATCTTGCATTAAATTAGTTTAGATTCATTCATTTGCATTTGTAAGCATTCAAGCAAATCCACACACACTTCACTTCCATTTCCCATCCATTCATACATTAATCTTGAGTGAAACATTGTGCATTTTGGGCCTCATTCCCTCTCTCTTTTAGGTGAAATACCCTAAAAGAGAGCAAAGAAGGATTTGGGTACCAAAATCCTTCATTTCATTTTGGTGAACTTGTTGTTTGAATCCCTTCTTTTCTAATTTTGGAGTCCATTAATCATCCTAGATTTGCTTACATTGCATTTTTCATTCTAGGGTTTCATTTTTGCATGAGTAAAAGTGCATAATAGGTTTGCATTTTTGCATCTTTAATCATTGAAAAGTTCTAAATTTCTGCATTTTTCATTTAGACCTGCATCTTAGCATTCATAAAGCATAAAAATCAGTTACAAATTTTTGAAAATTTTGAAAAAAGTCCATACTAGGACTCATTCACCACCCTGGGCAAATCAGTCCCTTCTGACCCCTTAAACAATATTTTTCAAAACTCAGAAATTTGTTTTTAGGCTTCTATTTGGTGCCTTAACTTGTATATATCAATCAATTTCATTTATGTAGGATGCATTTTATTAAATCTTTCTTCAATTAGCTCATTTCATGCATTGTTTCATTTCACTTTTTGCACTCACCACATATCATTTTGAGATTGTTGCATTGTATAAACAGACACTTTAAAACAAAAAATTGCATTGCATTGTACTTTCTTTCATTCCAGTATGTTTTCTTTCACAAGATGTGCTCTTAATTTGATTAAACATGGATTTCACAAGCATACTATTCATGACATTGCTTTTGACTACTACACTAAAAAACATCAACCATCCTTTAATTCAATCCTTAATCTTACATTGCCCATTGGTGAGAATGGTAATGTTGACAATCATAACACACATACTTGTTCTTCTCCCAATACCTCTCCTATTAGTGGTGACGGTATTGTGCTGCAAGAAGTCACAAGCCTTGAAAGTCTTGATTGTCCATCTCCTTATTCCCCTTTGGATAACCTTACACAAGAAGAACATGAGATCATAGCAACATTCCTTAATGTCACCTTACCAAACCTTCATAGTCATGATAATCAATCTTGTCCATCTCCTAATATCCCTTCTCAATGTAAAGAGGATAGGTTGATATTAGAAGATACCCCTATTATGAATCATGACACTCTTAATCTTCCCTTCCCTCATGTCCCTATCTTATGGGAAGATCTCTTTGAAAATCATAGCGGTTCTTCTCTTGATACCTCCTCTACTTGTGATGAAGCTATTTCCCAAACCTTGAACTTGCATGAACATCTTACAAGCTCTCCTTGTAGAGTAGATAATATGGAACAAGAGAATGAGACCTTAATGACAATGGACATTCAACTAACATCCTCTCATAATGATCTTTCCCCTCCTCCTAATCCCATCCTTCATCATTCCCCTATTGGCAATGAAGTTCTTGTGGAAGAACCAAGTCAAGCACATGTGGCTTGTTGTTCTCCTAAAAAATATCCTCCTAGGGAGAATATCATGGCACTAGAATATGACAAACAAGTAGTTCTTGATTGTCCTTACGTAGAGATATATCACGACAAGTCTGTTGAGGATATGAAGGCACAAGTGTCCATTTGATCCCCTTTAATCAATGAACCTCATCAATATCCCATAGGATATCTTAACAACCCTTCCATCCTCTACCCATCTTCATTCAATCTCACACAACACAATCCTCAATCACCCCTCTTACCTAATGTCTTTGAACATTATCCTTCCCAAAACATTCAAACTGTCATCTCACAAACTGCTTATGATTTGAATTCATTAGATTTTGTATCCTCCTATGAAGATGACAAAATCTCGCAATCTAGAGAGTCTTGCGTAAGTATGACACACACTATTATGCAAGATGAATTTTTTGCACCTACCATAGCACAAACTTCTCCCCATGATCAAGAGGGTATTTTTTCAAGACTTCTCCAAGATAAGTTGATCACCCTCCCTCCTAGAACTCAAAATAAATGTTATAACAAAACTTCATTCTGCACCTATAATAGAGTTCATGGTCACTCCACTAATGAATGTCATGCTTTGAGTTGTAAAATACAACACTTTTAGGAGTTTGGTATGCTTCCCTATGTGGGGGCATCTAATTCATCTAATTGCTGTTGCTTTTCACTCTAGCATACATTTCATCAATCCTTTTGGCTCACCTTTGTTCTGCACTCAGTGGGGGCAAGGAGTTATGTAGCCTTATCCTCTGTCATGTCCCCTTCTCCGTGACATCTCTCAGAGGACAGGATTGGCCTATCACACGACCCTCGTAGGCTGATTGATTGGATAGAGGGTCACTTCGGAGCTTGGCTCAGCTTCAGTTAGCAGAGATTGATCAGTGGTCTTTCGTTCTGGCTCATTTGGAGGCTTTTTGCAGAATTGCTATTTTTAGCAGTTCCTGGCAGGCAGTGTGGGACCCCTGCTATTTTTAGCAGTATGGCTTTGGCAGCATCCGGAATCACTTCAGAGTTCGTCAGCATCAGACGGAACAGGAAACGGATAAGTAACGGGAGAAATATTAATATTTAATTACATTGATTAAATATTAATTAATTAATGTTTATAATATAAAGTTATAATTTAAAATTATAACTTAAGTGATTTTGCCTTGAGGGGTGCGCCCATCATCAAAAGGGGCCAGTTTGGCAATTAATGATTATTATAAAATATTTCACGGAGACTATTGAAATATTAAAAGATTAAAATGTGATTATTTTATTAAAACCCTATTCTTGAGGAAATCACACTTTTCAGCATAAAGTGGATTTTGCCTTGGGTTTTGAGCCATTATGTGATTATTGGATTTTGAGAACTGATCAAATTGATCTGAGCATAGACTTTAGGGTTTGAACTCAACTTCCTTGGGGAACGAGCCATCTCCAGCGGAAAGCAATTCAGAGAGTGTGAAATATCACTTGATCTATTGCCAGCAAAGGTTTTCTCACACAGAGGAAATCATTGATCTTCAGAGTAAATTCATTTGCAGAGCTTCAGTCATATTCTTTCATTCATAAACCATCATACAACTTGGTGCACCATTTACAGAGCTTCAAACATTGATTTTGGAGGAAGCCGTACAACATTTATTGTAGATTCTGACAGGCCGTACCTGCTGTCAGGGCCGTACCTCTGTCCTTTGGCCGTACTCATCAAATAAAAGAAACGCCTTTGATTGGGGTTTCCAGTTGGCATCATCTTAGGCGCTGGGATTGCTGGAGGCATCTGGCATCATCCATCAAAAGGAAAAGGACTTCATTTACCTCAGCCGTACCAATCTGTACTTCTATTGCAGCAATTACCAGGTTTTTTAAAATATTGAAAATTCATTATTTTATTCATTGCATGTATCTGGGTATTCTTGTAATCAGTAGAAAAGATCAAATAAAGATACTGGCATCCATATTCAATCCATTTCAGAGTTATTTAATTTTTATAGAATTTATTTCTATTTATTGCAAAAATCGTACCTTTCATTTATTGCATCAAAAACACAAAAATTGCAAAAAAAACTAAAAACCTTCAGAAAAACTCAAAACTCAGTCAGAAGCAGTGTCAGGGGGAAACTAGGGTTTCTACAGTGGTATCAAAGCTAAATCCTGCCATCCTTAGGGTTTAGCCATCACATGCAGCCAGAGGAATTTGACACATACAGGTATTATACACGCAGATGTGCCTTGATTGAGAGGCAACGCAGTTTGAGCAGACAGCCAGAAATCATGGTTGACAGGAATGATAGGGCTGACAGGACAAACATACCTAGGATAGAGATTCCATAGAATAATAGGGATCAGGATGATGCTGAGGTCTTGCTTGCACTCAAGGATATACGTGCAGGTCAGCGACAGTCGACTGAGGTATTGCAGCAGTTGACAGTGGCACTACAGAGATTGGGTACTCCGAGGAGACCGTCACCACATCGTGACGATGACAGGAGTGAGGCAAGGTCACGGAGAGCTCCTAGGACTGTGTCACGGACAGCCGATAGGCCTACTAGGCCTACTTTCACGAGACAGGAGCCCGATGAGGCTATACCAGGTGATGAGCACGAGGATTTGTTTGCTGATAACCTTATGGCAGCGAACGAGGAGGGGAGTTGATACCCCCTGCAGTCAGAGAACGGATCTCTTTTGACCGTTTTGTTACAAGAGGCGAATTACAGGCTGATTGGAGACCCCGACAAATAACGACCTCAAACATGCAACCAACAGTTTAATTTGGTGAGATGGGAGTGGAAGATGACGCCCAAGCTTGGATTAGCAAGCTTGATACATTCCTCACTTTGCGTCCGGGCGAGAGGACGCTATTGATATGCTATGCGAGGGAGAGCATCAGGTCCATGGTGACCTTGATTCTCTACCAGAGTTCGTGGATAGATTGGTAGAGAGGTTTGACCGGAAATCCGGACGCTGAGGCAGAGTGGCGTTTCAGGCATATATCGCTGATTTTCGTAGGCTATCCGGGCCGCGGTTCGGCATATCGTAGGAGGTATGCGTTGGTAGTTCTCTTTATGGAGGGTTTGACCGAGCCACTTAGAGGCTGGATCAAAGCCTTCGATCCTCCATCATTACAGGAGGCGATGAAGAAAGCACGTAACATGGAGTTCGCAGCCCCGTCAAATAAATTCAACTCCAGAGGTTCTTCATCGTTCAGAGATAACAAGGGCTTCAATAAAAACAAGGATAAATCTGATTACAACAAAGACAAATCAGATTATAAAAACGATTCGAAAGGTAAATCAGCGTTCCCACCTTTGGATCGTGAGGCCCTGAATGACCTTCGCAGGAAGAAGCTTTGCTTCTACTGCAAGGGACCATATGATGCCAGTCACGATTGTCCTCTAAGACCTAAGGGCAAGGCAAATCGTGTGATGTGGGCATATTATGAGGACTCAGAATCAGAAAACTCCGAGCAGCCAGAGCATTCAGATGATTCAGAGTCAGAGGCTCCAGAGCCTAGAGCAAAGTCAGAGCCCGAGCTTCAGGTATAGGAGGCCCGTTTGTCTAGCATCCAAAGAGAGGATCTTCAAAGCCGTGGGTGTAATATTAGCAGTCGAGGGTCACAATTCTATCGGGATACAGGAGCCACACATAATTTTATAGATGCTAGATTCGTTGAGAAACGAGGACTTATAACTGAGGACTTCAAGGGCATCAGAGTCAAAGTGGCAGATGGGTACACTTTGAGATGTGAGCGCATGATTAGAGATCTCCCTTTACGCTTGAACAACTATGAGTTCAAGGCAGATTATTATGTTGTTAATATGGGAGACATTGACTTGGTTTTGGGAATGAAGTGGTTACACTCATTGGAGGAGGTCACACTTCGTCTCAAGGATATGGAGATTCGTTTTGAGGTCGACGGGAAGACACACATCCTTAAGGCAATACGGGACAGCGACCTTAAAACAATTTCCTTTCGCCGAATGGAGCGGCTCATGCGTCATGACATGGTAGAGTGGGCTGCAGAGTGTCATCTAGCACCTTTACAAGAGGGACAACAAAAGACAGAGTATCATCCGGACATCCAGCAGTTGAGAGTCAAGCATGACAAGGTGTTCAGTGATATTCCGCCAGGTAGACCTCCAGACAGAGGGATAGAGCATATCATTGAGCTTGAGGAGGGTGCGAAACCCATTATGATAACTCCTTACAGGCATCCTAAAAGATTAAAGGATGAGATTGAGAAGACTATAAAGGAGTTACTTGCTATGGGTCACATTAGACCGAGCAAATCACCGTTCGCTTCTTCTGTTGTATTGGTGAAGAAGAAGGATGGAACGTTGCGCATGTGCATTGATTACAGGGTCCTGAATAAGAGGACAATTAAAAATAGATACCCGATACCGAGGATTGATGAGCTTATTGATGAGCTCCATGGTGCCTGTTATTTTACTAAGATTGATTTACTACTGGTTATCATTAGATCGTAGGTCCAGGAGCAAGACATAGAGAAGCATAAAATTCGTGATAAGCCATATGGGTACTCTGAGCTCATAGTGATGCCATTTGGGGTTCACTAACGACTGTACCACACTTTTCCTACGCATGAATGGCTTTCATTCCACAAATGAGGAGGTTTGTGTTGGTCTTCTTCGATGATATCCTCATATACAGCAAGACATGGCAGGAGCACTTGGCTCACCTAGAGACCGTATTGAGTATTCTTGAGAGGGAGTCCTTGTACACCAAGGAATCCAAGTGTGATTTGGGGATGATCGAATTGCTATATCTAGGTCACATTATCAGTGCAGATGGGAGGCGATGTATCCCGAAAAGATCCGGCTTATTGTTGATTGGGCCCACACCGGGCACCGGACGCAGCTGAGAGGGTTTCCTTCGTTTGTGGATTCTATCAGGTCTGAATGTCGGCTATTCACTTACATGCAGCCCTCGGCGACGTACTTGATGGGGCTTTGTTTGACTTCGAGGCATAGAGTGTTTTGGTGAAGTTCAAGGAGCTGATGACCACTTGCCCCGCTTTTTGGCACTCATTCTAATTTTACGGGCCGCTTGAGCCGTCGTGATGCACGTGAGGGAATTGCGCGATGCTGCGGCGTGATAAGCACCCGAGCAGTATATGAGAGAGCCGCAAGCTCAGAGGACCCGAGAGCCGTACAAGATATATGATAAGGAGAGATGCTCACATTATGAATAATGCCTTAGCAAAATTTAGACAATACCTTGTTGGCAGCAAATTTTGCATCAAAACTGATCATAACAGTCTGAGACACTTCTTGGGGCAGCGAGATCTCAATGACAGACAGCAGAAGTGGGTCAGTAAGCTGCAGGCTTATGACTTTGATATTTCATATATCAAAGGGACACAGAACGTAGTGGCAGATGCACTTTCACGTAGACCGTACTTGAGCACTATGGTTCAGATTTCGAAGGATTGGAGGCACATGATAGTGGCAGAGTATGCCAAGGACAGTTGGGCCTCCAGTATTGTTGAGGGATCAGCAGTTGATACCAGGTACACACTTGTGAATGACTTGATCATTTACAAGCACAGGATATTTCTGATTCCCGGTTCAGAGGTGAAGAACATAGTTATGCGAGCCTTTCATCCTCTTGCCACATGATCCTCTACTTTGCCGACTTTCGGCAGTGGAAGTTCTGGCGATAAAGACCGCCAGACAAAGAGCGCGAGCGTCCTTCGCAGCGCGTTTGCAGTCACTTTAACGTCGCATTCCATTCCACGCGAAAGCGGGTTCACCGCGATGCGACGCATCGCCACCGAAGCCCGGCGGCTGAATGTAGCTTGCGTGAGCTGGGGCAGACCGCCTTTACTGGAAAGTGTTTCTTTTCCCAACACGCAGCAATGAAGGTACGCTCCCCCAGCCGCCTCTCTACGGACGGAAAGAGATAGTCAGCCTCTCTCGAGACTTCGGCAGATAATTCAGCCATGGATCCGAGCTATTAATAGAGCACCGCTACTCATCCAATGACCGATGTATGCATCGAGATAGTGAATAAGTGGGTGGAAGGATATCTCGGAATTATTTTGCAGAATTGCTCATGGCTTTATATGGGTATGAGGCGCCGAGTTCTAGATTTGCTACCTGACAGCAGGCCGAGTGCGTGATGGTTGCGTGAGTCGACACTATGAGGGCTCTCAAGGAGAATATCAAAGGCACAAAATCAACAGGCGGTATGCGACGAAGAGGACGAGAGGCATTTGAGACATGGTTTACCTCATGCCGCATGGCCCACTCTTCGTGAGAGGCAGCATCCGGAATCAGCTTCAGTAGGGTACAGTCAACGATTATGTGTCACGCCAAGAAGGCGCCGGGTCATCGGTGGTACCGTCTGCAGTCTTACCTCCCTTAGATGATGAGGGAAAGTTGATCTTAGTACCTGAGTCCATCCTGGAGTACAGGGAGAGACAGTTGCGTCGGAGGACTATTAGGGAATATCTGGTGAAATGGAGAGATTTTCCGGTTGAGGATGCGACATGGGAGAGCAAGGAGATTCTGCAACATCCGGCATTGAGATTGCTTGAGGACAAGCGATTTTAGGAGGGGCGGACTGTCATGTCCCCTTCTCCGTAACATCTCTCAGAGGACAGGATTGGCCTATCACACGACCCTCGTAGGCTAATTGATTGGATAGAGGGTCACTTCGGAGCTTGGCTCAGCTTCAGTTAGCAGAGATTGATCAGTGGTCTTTCGTTCTGGCTCATTCAGAGGCTTTTTGCAGAATTGCTATTTTTAGCAGTTCCTGGCAGGCAGTGTGGGACCCCTGCTATTTTTAGCAGTATGGCTTTGGCGGCATCCGGAATCACTTCAGAGTTCGTCAGCTTCAAACGGAACAGGAAACAGATAAGTAACGGGAGAAATATTAATATTTAATTACATTGATTAAATATTAATTAATTAATGTTTATAATATAAAGTTATAATTTAAAATTATAACTTAAGTGATTTTGCCTTGAGGGGTGCGCTCATCATCAAAAGGGGCCAGTTTGGCAATTAATGATTATTATAAAATATTTCATGGAGACTATTGAAATATTAAAAGATTAAAATGTGATTATTTTATTAAAACCCTATTCTTGAGGAAATCGCACTTTTCAGCATAAAGTGGATTTTGCCTTGGGTTTTGAGCCATTATGTGATTATTGGATTTTGAGAACTGATCAAATTGATCTGAGCACAGACTTTAGGGTTTGAACTTGACTTCCTTGGGGAACGAGCCATCTCCAGCGGAAAGCAATTCAGAGAGTGTGAAATATCACTTGATCTATTGCCAGCAGAGGTTTTCTCACACAGAGGAAATCATTGATCTTCAAAGTAAATTCATTTGCAGAGCTTCAGTCATATTCTTTCATTCAGAAACCATCATACAACTTGGTGCACCATTTACAGAGCTTCAGACATTGATTTTGGAGGAAGCCGTACAACATTTATTGCAGATTCTGACAGGCCGTACCTGCTGTCAGGGCTGTACCTCTGTCCTTTGGCCGTACTCATCAAATAAAAGAAACGCCTTTGATTGGGGTTTCCAGTTGGCATCATCTTAGGCGCTGGGATTTCTAGAGGCATCTGGCATCATCCATCAGAAGGAAAAGGACTTCATTTACCTCAGCCGTACCAATCTGTACTTCTGTTGCAGCAATTACCAGGTTTTTTAAAATATTGAAAATTCATTATTTTATTCATTGCATGTATCTGGGTATTCTTGTAATCAGTAGAAAAGATCAAATAAAGATACTGGCATCCATATTCAATCCATTTCAGAGTTATTTAATTTTTATAGAATTTATTTCTATTTATTGCAAAAATCGTACCTTTCATTTATTGCATCAAAAACACAAAAATTGCAAAAAAAACCAAAAACCTTCAGAAAAACTCAAAACTCAGTCAGAAGCAGTGTCAGGGGGAAACTAGGGTTTCTACACCCTCATATTTCACTTGTGGTTGCCTCCTTTGGCTAGTCGTTAACTTTTCATGAACACATACGAGCAAGCTTGGGATGTGGATGACATGCTTTAATTTGGCTTGGATATGACATACTCTTCTTTTTCATGACTTAGCTTAACAAAAACATATGACTTGGCATGTAGGGCGTTCCGAGTAAGCTCCCATGTGTTCTTCTCTCTTCTACTTTAAAGCTATTGCTCACAGAACGGGTGCTCACAACCGCTTTAAAGTGGGGGCATACATCACCACTCACATTCCATTATGTGATTTTCTTTTCTTTCGATGTGCTCTCTTGGATGCATTAGGTACAATGTTGTTCAGGATGAGACCTTGCACTTGTCCTATCTTAGAAACAAGATGAGATTATTTGCACTTATCCTCTCTTGGAGACATTGAACATAATGTTCCCTAAAGTGAGATATTGCATGAGAAAAATCCCTTTGAATAATCCTTACATTATTTTCATTTAACAATGTTTATAAATTTCAAATCATTTCATTTTTCTTGTGGCACCTTGTTAAAGTTATCAGGTAGTATAAATTTAACATGGTTGAATGGGAATCCCACCTAGCAGCATGAATTTTCCCCATAGCCACCTTTGTGTTTTGTGAGTGCATACCAACTAGTGTATGTATCTTACCTTTTGGGGCTTTCTCACCCCACAGACAACTAGTTTTGTGGCCCCAGAGTGAGTATACCTTTGGCCTTTCTCACTCGACGGACAACCAAGAAGTTTCGTTGACCCAGAGTGAGTATATTATCTTGCCTTTCATTTTCCTTTAGATCTTGCCATCACATGATTTTGTATCTTGGGGGCTTGACCTACATGTGGATGTCTCTTGAATGTCTACTTTAGTGTGAGTTTGAAGCAGGTTCATCCTCTCACTAAAGTGGGGGCTAAATGTGTCATAGAAAAAAGTAGCCTTTACTTGACATGAGATTAAATGGACTTAATGAGGCCTTGATTTAGGTGTTGTGAGGCATTTTATGCATCCACACTAGGTCTTGGACCTTTGCAAACTAAATAAAATGCTTTTAATGACATCTTGTAAAGGTCTTGTGAAGTGTTGTAAAACATTTCTACATTCTTCTAGACTCTATTAATTACAATTCACCTAAAAATCACCTTTTTATTCATCAACAAGTCCTATTTTGAAGTGTTGTAAAGTCTTGTAACAAGCTGTCACGCTTTTCTAGGCATATCTTCACTATTAATCTCTTTCTCATGCTTTATTTGGTCCCTTTATGCCCTCATAAGTTGTAATTAAGTGTATTTTTGAATGTTATCTTGACAAATAACATTAAATACAACATTTTTCCTGACACATATTTTCAGGTCCTAGGTGGGACCCATTCGCCATGGGTGGCGAATGAGTCCCCCTTGGCCCCAATTTCAAAATATTTCAAATTTCCTTTCAGGATTTTAGTCAAAATCACTTGATGTCGGCTTGTGATGAGGTATGAATGGATACTAAGGCACAATAATTGTATAAATAAGTGATTTCACCTCATTTTCAGATCTCCTATCCATCTATTCATCTTCTTCACATCTCACATTTCCTACCTCTCATCTCATCTATCTTCTCAAACAAGCTAGGGCTTTCACATTGCAAGTCATCAATTTAACTTCCTAAGACATCCAAGCGCTGATTCTACATGTTATGTTGTAGACTTTCAAGATCAAATCATCATAGCAAGGTAATCCATTCCATTGTTGCATGTTTCATTCCTTTCTTTCATCATTTTGGTTTAATTACCTAAACGGGGTTTGACCAAGGCAAACCCCCATGCCTTAAAACTCAACATCTCTTCTTCTTATCTTGTTTGTTTGTAGATTTAGGTCCCTTGGAAGAATAGAAATTATTGAAGGTCAAGTTGCAAGGTTTTTAAAGCTCTCTCTCCATTCAACAAGTCAAAGAATCAACAAAAGGTCACTTTCAGATCCAAATCCGATAGTTTCAAAAGCGGACACCTGTAGAGAGCAAAAGTGCAAATCTAAATATATTGAATCAACTCCTGATTTTGTAGATTCCTGAAGGTGGATTGATTCACCACCCATGGTGAATGAGTCCCACCTATAGGCTTGAAAAGTTGGTTTTGTCAGATTTCATCTCTCGACAGTCAGAAACCTATTTCCAAAACTTTTCATCAGAAGCAGAACTAATTCGCCATGCATGGTGAATCAGTCCTAGTGGCCATCAATAGTAATTTTTGAGGCATTCCAGAACCTTCCAGTAACATCAATCTACCTCTAGTTGCACTTTTTTTTGTCTCATCAACTTCTGTTATCTTTTGTTTAAGTTTCTAGTTCATATTTGCAATCAACATTGTGTTTTCCAACATCTTGCATTAGATTAGTTTATATTCATTCATTTGCATTTGTAAGCATTTAAGCACATCCACACACACTTCACTTCCATTTCCCATCCATTCATACATTAATCTTGAGTGAAACATTGTGCATTTTGGGCCCCATTCCCTCTCTCTTTTAGGTGAAATACCCTAAAAGAGAGCAAAAAGGATTTGGGTACCAAAATCCTTTGTTTCAACAACAAATAGTGAAGGAAGGGTTGGGGATCGGGCTCGACGTAGTCAGTAGACACACTAAAATTATCGATATATGAAACCCGAAAAGGCACATTGAAGAAAGAAAAAACAAGGAAAGGAAAAGAGAAAGAAAAAGAAGAAAAAAGATAGAAGGAGAAAAGAAATAAAGACGAAAGGAAAACAACATGCAAAACAAAAAGAGGAGGGGGGTCCCCATTTTTTCAAGGATAAAATGGGGTGTAAGTGTGAAGGCGCAAAAATAACATTGAGCTTGTTTGAAGTTTGAGCATATGTGTTTATTTTTAATTTTAATATGCCATATTTTGTGATTAGGGCTTTCTTTTCCTTTTCTATTGAAATTGAATTTCTTATGTCTCATATTGAGATCAATGACTTTCCCATCATTTTTTATTTTTGAGTTTTATGAGATTTCTAACTACAAATAATCTAAATGAATGCATAAATTATAGTATTTTATGTTCTTGTACATTTCCAATTTTTTAAATATGAACTAATTATCTACTTACAAAAAAATAATTTCCACTAAATGAATACAATATAACTACTCTTTTCTTCTTCTTGTAATTTTCCAAATTTTTAAATATTAACTAATTAGCTACTTGCAAAATATAAATTTTCACTAAATGAATTTTCTTATGAATGTAATGTAACTATTAATAGAATTAAGAGACTTCTAATCCAACAAATAAATGTAAGGAAATGTTACTTCCTTGGGCAAGAGAGATTTTTTTTTTTTAACATGAATAATGGAACTTATAATAAAATGAGGCTTTTATGGAGATTTTGATAATGTGTGCCAACATGTGTCCTTAGAAAGTCCAACTTCCTTATTATTCTAAAAAAAATGGGATCCTCTTCCTTGATTATGGCAAGAAAGAAAGGATACTCTAGGAAAAGTAGAGATCATCTAGAAGGTGAGGGAAGATTTGAAGCTTCTAACATAGAGGGAAAAGGATCACAAGAGTCCTATATGATCATGTAAATGCTGGTGAAACTAACAATAGAAATAGTTAAGATCTTAAGGGTGATATATAGAGATAATAAGAGCTTGTTTCTAAAAAAAGATAAATTGTAATTGTATACATCCAAAATTGGTCTAGAGAATATTAATTAAATATTGATTATTTGATTAATGAAATCTTTAAACCTCTACTATATAAATAAATGGCGAATTTATTTACATAGTTCGTATTTTCTTAATTCCTCTTTTCTAAATTACCTTCTTCATGATTTAATCAAATAAACAAATCTAACTAATTTGTTTTATTTTGATTAATTCCCTCTCATTAAATTTGAATTTTGTCACATTTCTACATATTCTTCTAACTTCCCCCCACCTCATCTTCCAACTCACCATGTGTCACATGAAAATAATTATTCATAATTTCTAAAATGGATATTTACTCTCAAAAATTTTAACCAACTCAAAGACACATGGCTTCTTTCTTCAATTAATTCTTTTCTACACTTGGCAAGATTGTTTTACTAAAGGGAACAATTGCCTTGTTTTCTCCATCTTCCTCATTTCTCAACATCAATTTCTCTAGATCGAATCCTAATCGTTCATTACTGCCAACTCACCTAATACCTTGGTGAAATCTATAAATTGAGGCCCATTTATAGCTTTTCATAAGGAGCATTTGCATAACATTACTCTGCAGGAATTCATTCAACATTTTGAGAACTTAGTTTGCATTTTCAATTCAACATTTAGAATAGATTACCAATTAGATTAGAATCATGGCTCCTTTAGATGTTTCTTAGCTTGTTTAAATGCAACATTTAGAATCATATCATCTTCATTAGTTTACTTCTGCTTCTGCATTGCATCATTTCCATATCATTTTGTATACAATAGTTCACCCATCATGTCATTTAATCACATCATTTAGCTGAATCCTTTGATCATGTAGATGTAGATTTAGATTTTGCATTCTAGTTTATAGGCTACTCATTTCTTAGGTGACATCCTAGTGAATTAGTGCACAATTAAGATCTGAGAGCACAATTACTAGGACATTTAAGAATAGAGGGAGATGGAATGTTTTTAAGGAATCATGTTATCAAATTATGCTATGTTAATTTTGATTTCCTTACTATAATACATTGCATCTAATTGTGTGTTATTTGTTAGTATAACTCGCATATTTTCTTACACATGAATTGGTGCCCACCATGGGGCCTAACCCCTGTTACTTTGATATTTTATGGAAAGTGTGTTTTACAGGCTCGGACATAGGTTTCTCTGGCGCAACCGCTGAATTCTCTAGCGCTTTCGAAGGATTGTTTAGCGCATCCACTAACTGTTCTGGTGCAACGAAGGATTTCTCTGGCACATCAGGGGGTTTCTATAGCACTTTTACCTATTTCTATGGTGCATTTCATTAATTTTGTGGTGCATTTACCTTTTTAGTGCATTAGCTCACTATAATGGCACTTTTAATTTTCTCTATAAATTTCTCTTGAGGCTAAAAATTGATGTGTTTTTTTGTTGTTCAGACTTCATAAACATTGTCAGAGACTTTGCTGAAACTCAAGAATGCTTGTCAAAGGAAAATTTATGACAAACTACTAATAAATTTGATGCAGGGGCTGGATTTAATGTATTTCCTTCTTGCTTAAATTAGGAATCAAGACTAATTAACAAGGAAGGAACACCATGTCTGTTGCATGCATGAATGGTAGGCATATGCTCTCCCCTTAACTGGGTGACCAAAAAGCCAGACCCATTCATTCTCATTGTCTTTTGTGTGTATTGAATGGTAGGAATATGCTCTCCCCTTAACTAGGTGACCAAAAAGCCATACCCATTCTTGTTTATTTGCGAGTGTGAGTAGGGTATACAGCGTGGGTTCTCTCTTTATTCATGCAAAATAAAGATTGATCAAACTACAGGTATACTCGCTTGCTTTTGTTTATCCTAGAGGGTCTTCCTTGTGGGAAAAAGTACTCACCCAAGGGAACGACCCAACCGGTAACACGCTAAATCCAAGTGCATTTCCAGCTGTTATATAAATGTGGGTATTGGAACAAAGGCTAGTATCACGAGGATAGTTCTGATGAGAAGGGCAACAATGGTCTCTCACCGCATGGATTATCCCCCATGAATGAAAATTCCTTACTAAAACCCTTGTTGTAGTTTGGCCAAAACCTTTATCTATTCTTTTGGTGCAGCAATGGTTGTTGTAAAGGCATCCACATTCTCACAATTTTTAGTAGAGATGATCAGCCTGCCATGGGAGTTTTATGGAGGTCGAAAGCTTGGTTGACCTGAGAAGTGAGTGCACTATAAGGGGGAGCCCATGTGGCCAAGCTTCTGAATTCATCCACTAAAAATAAGTGCAGTTGGGATAAAACCCGTGTGGAATCCAAGAGAATATAGTCTTTCGCAGCCCTAAGGAATGTATGTTGTGCTTGATTGTGTTTTCCAAAGTGTTTTCAAAACAAACTTCAAACAAAACCTCACACACTGGAAAAGTGCAAAACTGTGATTCAGAATACATCACTGGAAACAAATCATTCTCTGACCAAAAACTAGAAAAATCAAGTAAACTAGCACCAAATTGTTACATTACCTAGTTCAACACATTCATTGTTTCCTATAGCGCATTCACCACTTTTTCTAGCACATCCACCTTCTGTTACGACGCATATGCCCCATTTTCCAGTGCATACTCTGAACTCTGTAGCACATTTACCAAATTTTGTGCGCATAGACTCAAAACTTTGGCGCATTTATCCAATTCTGTGGCACATTTACCCAATTTTCTGGTGCATTTTCCTGATTCTATGGCTCATCCCAACTTTTCTGCGGTGCATCTAAGCTTTTCCAATAGCACATCTGCCTTTCAACGCATTCACTAACTGTAACGGCGTATCCACTAAAATTCATAACCAGAGAATTGAATTTGACCTTTATTCGACATTTTGAAACCAGATTCAAAAAACCTTTCCAATTCAGAATCATTCCCCATAAACAAAGGAGTCTAAACATGATCCTTATCCAATGATTTCATGAAAGATTAAAATCCAGAAACCAAAGTCCATAGCTCTTAGTCCAAAAGCTCATAAAAAATGTCTCTCAACACTCTACGAATTTAGAGACAGATTGCTCTTCAATTTCTATATAAAAGCTTCAAAGAATAACCTCGGCTTGTATTCGTTTTACTATTTCCAAAATCTAAGACTTTTCCAAAGGTTTTAACATCTCGTCTAAAAAGGAAATTTGTCTCCCATTTCACGATTGGAACCAAAATGCAGAATCTTCTCAAGTTCACAATTATTCCTTAAATTCCTTAGAGTCTAACTTGTTAAAATTGACTTGTCCAAGTGAAATCCTTTACCTAAACTTTGATCACAAATCTAAAAGTGCCCAATCATCATAAAAAACCCAAAATTTGGTCATCAAGTTGTGTTTCCCCATCAAGATTCATCATCCTTCATCTTGAAACAATACACTTTACATCAAATTTTATCACCTTGGTTATATCAATAGAATTCATCATTCTATTCAACCTAGGTATCCCTTTGGCACTCTCAATTAACGATCAAAATTTAGCAAACCTTCATCACTTGCATGCCCATTTTAACAAGATCCCAAAAATAAAAGCTTAAGGAAAAAGAACCTGAATCTCAAAATACCATGGTTGAACCAGAGGAAAATCCCTTTCACAAGATTTCTCAAAACAAAACGGAAGAGATAATAGAGGAGGAAATAGAACAAGCCAATCCATATCCCAAATTCCATAAATTCCTAGAAAGAATATTTGAAAAATATGGGCAAAAATACCTCCTAATGTTGGAAAATCAAGGGGTCAAACTACCTAGTGACTTTGATGTCAATAAATTGAAGGCAATCCCGAAGAAAACTGAGACTGAAACATCTCCTACAGATTAAATGGCTATTCTAACACATTAGATGCAAAACCTTCAACAACAACTGCAAGATATGCAAGGAGGGACTCCAAAAAGATACATTTTAAGAGATATTTGTCCCTATCCCTTTGATAGAAGGTTAAACATGATACCATTTCCCCCAAATTGTGAATTGCCAAAATACGATAAATACAATGGGAAAATGGGCCCCATAGACCATGTGCGAGAATTTCAAACAATGAGTGTTGAGTTTGCTCATGAGGACACATATTTGATGAGACTCTTTCCTCACAACTTAGGAGGTCACTGTATGGAATGGTTTTCAAAATTATAACTAGGTATAAAATCTTTCCAAGAACTTGTCAACCAATTCATCACACAGTATTCATATAACATTGCACATGAGATAACCATGAAGGATCTTTGTAATACCAAACAAAATCAAGGGGAAGCCTTTCTTGTATTCTTACTGTGATAGGTCGAATTTAGGTGCTAGAAAATGAACAACAAGCAAAAAAGTGAAAAATAACACCAAAAACAACCTACACCTCAAGATTAGCCTAGTCGGATTCAATACAAAATAAAGGCAACAAATGGAACTTTTTACCTTGTGTCGAATTGATCCTTTGGTTGGCCCTTCGATCTTTGGTGTTGTATGCTCCTTGGATGGCATGAGATGCAAGCTAGATGATGATATGATAATGGATGAAAGTGGATGCAAGTGTGAAAAATGGCTAAGTATGGCTCCTAGAATTTTTTTGCAAGAGTTTGGCTACAATGCATGATCTCTCTACAAAATGAGAGAAAAGAGGGGGTATTTATAGAGAATTTGGAATTATCTAGGGAAATGGATGGTCAAGATTAAGCCACCAAGATCAAGATGTAGGGCTAAGGTGAGTTGGGAACTCACAAGCCCTCATATCTTGACATGTGGCATGTGATATGGCTCAAAGAGGTGATGTTTACATGAGGTGGAAGGATAGTACATGACATGGAGAGGGTACATAGTACCTTGGGATTGGGACAAGATTTCCTCATAAAGGAGGTACTTGTCCCCATGTGGGTGAGAGGACATATGGGGAATTAAAAATTCCTCAAATATTCTCATGGGGATGAGAGAAGGAATTTAAAATTCCTTTAAATGCATTGGGGGATTAAATGTGAATTAAAAATTCACACAGGGAATGGAGATGCCTTGTCAAAAGGAGAAAGTATTTAATAGGGTTGACTCAATTAAGTGATTAAGGTTGTGCAAATACTTGATTAGAATAATTAATGAAGATTAGAAGAGGGTTAGATTTCACATGTGACTTGATGTGACAAGTCAAAGATCACATGGGGAAGAGAAAAAATAATTTAATATTCCTTAGAAGGATAAAAAGAATTAAAAATTCCTTGAGAGGTTGTTTAGGCTAGTTAGTGAAGGATTAGAGGAGGGTTAGGTGGCTAAGAGATATTAGAGGCCAACTTGCAAAAGTTGGAGGATGTGACACATCCTAATCAAGGATTAGGCATGTGCACATCCCTAATGATGAGATTAGAAGATGGATTAGGATTAAATAAAAAAAATGGAGGATGTGATATAAAGGGAATTAAATAAATGGCATATTTATTTAATTCATTTGATGAAAAGGGGAAGGTATTTAATTATTTAACTAGATACCTTAGGGATTAGAAGAACTTTAGAGGGATTAATTAAATAATAGTGATATTACTTAATTAATGCGGATAAGGGGATGTTTAGACGAAAGGGGATAAATTTGGATAAATTAAGTGTCCAAATTTAGGTGTCTACACTTACAAAGGTGATGAAGGTTATTTGCTCGATATGATCATCCCATTCCCGAATGAGAAAAGATGGAGATTTTCATTGATAATATTAATAGTGAAATGAGCTATAGACTACAATTACAATGTCCCCCTAGCTTTGAGAAGATAGTAGAAAACGGTGTCAAAATCAAAGAAGCCTTAGTCAAAAGAGGGGTATTAAAAATCCATAATGAAAGATCAAACAATGCTAGCTCTTCCAACCATCACAACAATGAGAAACCCAAATTTTGGACAAGGAACAAGAACACCAACGACGGTGTTGCTGAGACACATAATGCCAAACCAGTCTTTAATCTATCAGGAACCATGACCAAGACCAATCAAAACATCAATCAGGGCACTAATCAAAATATCAACCCACCCAACAATCAAAATGGTCACAATCAAAGTAACACCACATCAAAACCTCCACCGTATCAAACATAATCAAACCATAGAAAATTCACACCTTTGCGTCAATCACATGAATTTGTGTTGAGGGAACTTCTTGCAAATAACCTCATAACACTACCTGACACTCGATGCTTTGAACCAAAAGTAAAATCGTCATGGTGGAATGATGCCTATTATTGTGAATTCATCAGTGCAAAGGTCATCAAATAAATAGTTGCATGCAATTGAAACACAAAATACAAGATTTGATAGATAGAAAAATCATACGAATAGAGGAACCCCAAACAAATGCAGATCATGAGGCATTTAAGAATCCTTTACCGAACTATGAAAAAGGGGAGTCCTCTACGACCAATAGCAAGGGAAAGAATGTAAACTATGTCCATGATACTGTCATAAATCATATTTCAGTAGCAGAAGACCAAATGAATACCATTGAAACCAATTATCATCAAGACGTTACTACAAACAGTAATCCGATCTATGACACTCCAATTGAACAAGAACAATACGTCATTATCCTTGAAAATCAAATCAATGACATCAAACTAGATATGACCACAAATGATACCCAAATCAATGTCATTAAAATTAATGGGAAACAAGACAACATACTAGTGAACACAACCACACGAGCACAAGCCAAATATGTTTTAAAAGGAAGTTCATCCAGAACCTTCACTACATCGTCCAATCAATATAACATAGTGGATTAATTACAAAAGATCCCTGAAAAAATATTGATATTGGAATTACTCAAAATTTTTCCTGCTCATAAAGAGATTTTGGAAAAAGCTCTAGTGGACACAACAGTACCAACTAATATGGAAGTTTGTAAATTCAAAGCCATGGTGGGACATTTGACTGCACCCCATTTCCTATCCTTTTTTGAAAATGATGACGCATCTATTTCTCATCCCCACAATGTCGCTCTTCATATTGAAGTCCTAATTCATAAACATTGTGTCAAACACGTCCTAATAGATGGAGGAGCTAGCTTGAATATATGTACTCTAAGGCTTATTCGTGCCTTGGGATTCTCTAAGAATGCAATTGATTCAAAGAAAAAGATTACAATAAAAGCATATGATGATGAGGAAAAATCTTCACAGGGATTGATTATCTTACTTATTCAAGTAGGACCAATTTAGAAAGATGTAATCTGCCAAGTCTTAGACAAGGATTTGACCTATAACATACTATTGGGTCACCCCTGGATCCATGAAATGCAAGTAGTTATGTCAACCTACCATCAATGTTTGAAATTTTCTTGTGGTGGTCAAGAAATCACCATTTCAGCTGATTCAAATAGTCCTCAGTATTGCAATACCCTAAAATCTATCCAGGATGTTTTTGTGCCTCAAATAGAGAAGCCTCCATTTCCACCCCTTCCAAAGATCAAATCCAATCAAGTTCCTCATCCAAACCATTGGTCATCATCTCAAATCAAGAAGGTCAATCTAGTTCCATGTCTAAATAGTCTAAGAAGAAAGAAGAAGTTGCTCAATCCACCTCCTCAAATCATGAAGCCCAATTGAATTCCTTGTCAAAGAAATTTGATGAAAAAATCCCAGTCAAAGGCAAAGGTATTGGTGAATATTTCTTTGAACGATCTCTATGTCTTTCACAATTCTCTTCCCCGAAGTCATATGGGCAACCCTCCACATCAACACAACAAACATCACCACCAGTTACCAAATTTGATGGTCGGTTTATTAAAGAAAGCACTAGGTTTGATGAAGCAGAAGACAAAGATATTCTAAACTGGCTCTCTAAGGATGAAGAAGAATCCCAAACATCAACTGCAAATGTACAAACAACCCAATATGGAAAAGGCTTCACCATCTTGGAAAAGATGGGATATGAGGGAAAAGGTCCCATAGGCAAAAGGAAAGAGGGAATTATAGAACCCATTCAACCCATTTTAATTAATACAAAAGACAAGACTGGGTTGGGCTATAAAGAGGATACAAAAGAAAAGGTGGTTGAAAGAATCTTATAGTTGCAAGCTAGTGATAAGCATGAAACTGATTCTAATGAATGTGTGGGGTTCCCTATTAGAAGAGTCTTGTCATGATAAGGAAATTGATGTGGTACACAAATATGCACCTCTACTCGAGGAGTGACAAAGTTCAGGTACTAGATCACTTGAATTTGGATTGCAACACCTTAATGATTCTAGCGAAGATGATTCAACTCGGAGTGAAACAAATAATTCAAAGGATAGTTACCTTATAGACCTTGATTTTTCTATTGGAGAAATTGAAGACACCACTATCAGAACTCTTACCATTTTCGATCTTAATTAGTTTGGTGACTTCTTACCCTTAGACATCCCGAGCTCATAGATTGGGACCTAACCAAGCCATTTGACATCCCTACATTTTCAAATGATGATGTCATCGTCAACTTCCTCTGTGCCAACAATCCTGAAACATATTCCACCAATGAACATCATAACAAGGCTTCCACACAAGGTAGTATCAAATCTTCCAGCTGCAAAATGAATAATACAGGAAATAGATCTGATATTGAAAACCATTCAATGTCAATGTCAGATCCAGAAAAAGTAAAAACAAAGAGTGCATCTAATGGTGAAAACCTCTCTAAGGCATCAAAGGATGGAAGATTTGATACTCTCCCAGAACATTTTTAGTAATTATCAAAGGTCTTGATTGAACCCACATAGTCTGTCAACATTGGCAATGAAGAGATAGTGAAGACTATCCATCTAGCGACATCTTTGATAGACTAGGAAAAACCAAGCTTTCTCAAAATTTTTACAGAAAAACAAGTCAACTTTTCTTGGTCATATGCTGACATGTCGGGGATTGATCCATAATTCATCATGCATCACTTATCCTTACCACCAGGAGTGAAACCGGTCAAGCAAAAGTTGAGGAAAATGCACCCACATATTGCCTTATTGGTAAAGGCAGAGCTGAAGAAGTTGTTAGACATAGGATTCATTAGACCCATTGACTATGCCGATTGAATTTCCAATATTGTGCTAATTTCAAAACCTGGTAACAACATTCGTATTTGCACAGATTTCTAGGAACTTAATAAAACCTGCCCTAAAGATGATTTTCCTCTGCCAAATATAGATATCATAGTAGACTTGACAACAGGACATGGCATGCTATCACTGATGGATGGCTTTTCTAGATATAACCAAATCAAAATAGCTCCAGAAGATCAAGATAAGATGACCTTTACTTGCCCCTGGGGAACATTCTGTTGGAACATTATGTCATTTGGATTGAAGAATGTAGGAGCTACCTACCAACGTGCCATGACAACAATCTTTCATGATACGATGCATACTTTCATGCAAGACTATGTGGATGATTTATTGGCTAAATCATATACAAGGGAAGGACACCTGGAGATCCTAGATAAAATTTTCACTAGACTGAAAAAATTCAATGTACGACTAAATCCCAAGAAATGTGTGTTTGGGGTGACATCAGCTAAACTCCTGGGGTACATAGTTTCAGAAAAGGGGATTGAGGTAGACCCGACCAAAGTCAAAGCTATTATGGAAATTCCACCACCGAATAACATCAGTCAACTCTGATCTCTACAAGGGAGGTTTCAATCGATTTGTAGATTTATTTCACAATTGGTGGACAAGACCCATCCCTTCACTCATCTACTGCATAAGAATGTTTCTTTCCGATGGGATGAGAAATGTGAAGGAGACTTCAACCATTTGAAACAGTATCTAATGAATCCACCTGTCCTAGTACCGCCAGTAGAAGGGAAGCCATTACTGTTATATATTGCTACAACTGAGACATCATTGGGAGCTTTATTAGCATAAGAAGATTCAACAGGAAAAGAGAGCAATTTACGACATATGAAAGATGCTAAATGGCTATGAGATCAACTATACCTCCATTGAAAAGGCTTGTCTGGCAGTAATATTTTCCACCCAACAGCTACGACACTACATGCTAACTCACATCGTCAAGTTGATAGCCAAAATAGATCAGCTAAAATACCTTCTCAACAAAGCTAACTTAACAAGGAGATTGGCTAAGTGGGTCATGATACTCAGTGAATTTGATATCCAATATGTGGATAGGAAAGCAATAAAAGGACAAGCAATCACTGACCAATTAGCATAAGCACCTCTACCAGATAATCATCCCTTACAGATTGAATTTCTGAATGTTGATGTTCTCGCCTTGGCCGCCAAGCAGTGGACACTATACTTTGATGGATCACACACCCAACACGAATCAGGAGTCAGAATCCTATTTGTCACTCCACAAGGACATACCATACCAAAATCATATAGACTGATGTTCCCTTGTACCAACAACATGGCAAATTATGAAGCATTAATCATTGTTATTAAAATAACTATAGAATGGAAGGTCCTAGAATTACAAGTATATGGAGATTCTCAGTTGGTTATTAATCAAGTCAATGATGATTATCAAACAAGGGATGATAAATTGATTCCCTACAAAATAATGTTGGATGATTTCAAGAAATACTTTGTGGATATCAAATTTGAACAGATTTCAAGAGTGAACAATAAAGTTGCTGATGCCATCACTATTGCTTCATTGTTACAAATTCTAGAGAAAAGAAGTCGTTACGAGTTCTTGGTGGAACAGCTATTTTCTCCTACCTATGATGATACCAAATCCCATTTTATCTGTCACCTATCCAATACCAATACCTCAATCTATGGTGAAATTTATACCTACTTAAAAGATAACACCCTTCCACTTGACTTGTCATGAAACCAAATACACAATTTCATTCACCAAGCCGCCTGACGTACTCTTATTGCGGATGTATTATACTGACAAGGTCTTGACAAAACTCTCCTATGATGTCTGGAATGTGATGAGTTTGAAATGGCTTTATGGGAAGTTCATGAGGGTATTTGCGAAACACATTCAAGTGGCCTAACCTTAGCTAAGAAACTCCTTCGTTTAGGATATTATTGGCCAACTATGGAAAAGGAGTCTTTTCAGTTTGTGAAGAAATGTCAAATTTACAATAACCTCATCCACACTCCAACTCAGGAACTTCAACCTTTTGCATCCACATGGCCCTTTTGTCAGTGGGGACTAGATCTTGTCGATAAAATTCATCCATCTTCATCAAATGGACACAAGTTTATCATCATAGCTACAAAATACTTCACAAAGTGGATTGAAGTTGTTCCTCTAATCAATATCATAGGAAAGAAAATTTCATCATTCATCCTCAATTACATCATCTGTCGGTATGATATCCCTCAATCCATTGTCACTGATAATGGGAGACCATTCAAAAATCAAGACATGCAAGAATTGTGTGAGAAGTTCAACATTCAACATCACTTCTCTCTACACCCTATTATCCTCAGGGAAAAGGTCAGGCAGAGGCCTCCAAGAAAACTATTCTAAAAATATTGAAGAAAACAGTTAATGATGTAGGACGTGATTGACACATCCAATTAAACCTTGCTCTGTGGGCATACCACACTAGTATTTGCACACCAAAAAGAGCCATGCCATACGCTCTTGTATATGGGTCTGAGGTCATTATACCCATTGAGGTCAAATTACCATCGCTTTGGGTTTCATTAAAGGGTATCATCTCTAATGAGGATTATAGGGTATCAAGGTTGCAAGAACTAGAACTGTTAGATGAATGGCACCAACATGCAGTGAACCACCTGGAAGCCTACCAACAACGGATGTCTAGAAGTTACAATTATAAAGTCAGACCCAAAACATTTCAAGTTGGTGACCTGGTATTGAAGGAGAACCCTCGTAACCAGCAAGATAGAGAAAAGAAAGGAAAGTTTGAACCGAATTGGTTGGGCCCCTTTGTCATTGTGTCAGTCTATGGTTCAGGAGCATACCAGTTATCCATGCCAAAAGGAGACCTGTTTGAGGAGCCCATGAACAACCTCCATCTCAAGAAATTCTACACGTAATTCATTCGCTGCATCAAAAAAATTCTTAAAAAAATCCAAAAACATTAGAAAAAGTCTTGAAAAAATCCAAAAACATCAAAAAAAGTCCTGAAAAAAATTCAAAAACATCAGAAAAAGTCCTGAAAAAATCCAAAAACATTAGAAAATGCCCTGAAAAAATGGTCACCCTGGTGAAAACCTAGCAAACAAGCATCTTAGTGACAACAAAAAAATCAAAAAATACAAAAAAATCAAAAAAAGGGAAAAATACAAAAAAAATCATAAAATCTGAAAAAGTACAATAAAAGCAAGTAGTGAAAACCTTACAACAGGTGCTATTTGTGACAGGATGGCTTCTTCCTCTATAGGAACGTGTCTCAACCGTTGGCTCTTCCCTGTCATTATCCACATCCTTCATTCGAGCCTCATGTACATATTCTGCTATGTCGGTCTGTCTCATCTTGGCTTCTTGACCATTGTACATATCCAAAATAAATTGGTTTGTTTCCACTGGGGGAAAAATCCTGAAATCATTGGGGGAAATGAAATTTGAGCTTGAACCAACATACAAACAACAGGAAGACAAACGCAACAAAAAAATGATCATAGTGCAATCAAACATTGAACATCAATCACCATTAGAAACGTATCAAACATCTATATCATGTTAGAAAATCCAAAAACGGGTCAAATTTCAATCAAAAACATAATTGTCTGGTCAAACTATGTAGTCTTTGTGTATATAACGTAGGCAAGGCTAATCTTTGATCAGCCCCTAAGGCCCCTAGGATAAGTCTTTAGGTTAGATTCTTGGTCAAATCCCAGAAAACACATATAAATTAGAAAATCCAAAAAATTCAAAAAATAGAATAAAATCAAAATCAAAAGGATGATGCTCTTCTGAATCACGGTTTTATCACTTTACACAATTGTTCAAATTATTTGCATTATGATTGTTGTTATCATTTCTTAGGAGCAATTCAAGGATGTCAAAGAACTAGATAAGCTATGATCGAGAATGATTTTTCTTTGTCTACTGTCCGCGAGTTGATCATTATTACTATGTGAATCGTCATGGGACGTGCTCTACAAAGTATCACTGATGAAATTCTGGGTTCGCATAGGAAAACAATTAACTCTTGTCTATTTATGCAAGAAATGCTCAGGTCATCTTGGTCTAATTATACCTAGACGCTTGTGCTAACTTGCACTATCAAACGTCATGGAAGTAGTACTCAAGTCATCTTGGTTTAATTATACCATCAATGTTTGTACTCACTTTCAACATTTTAAAATCTCAATGATGATAACAAGCACAATAAATTACTGGGATGACAACATTGCATTGTTAAAAGTGCATGTCTAGGTTACATTCATACTAGATGTTGTATTGGTATTTATAGATTTCTCCAAGGCTGATGTTATTCCTATCATTAATAGATTGAGTACACTTGAAATTACCAAAAAGATCATTTAGAGGCATGAGCATTAGGACATCATTCATAGTATTATCATATCATCTACACATTCATTTAAATATTAGATCATATATTTGCATCATGAAAATCTAAAAAAAAGTACATCACCATGTCACATCATTTAAACATTTATTTAGTCATTAGATCATATATTTTCATTATGAAAATCTAAAAACAAATGCATTTGATCATATCATTTCCATCCATATATATTTAGTCATACATTTTAGGCACCAACATATGTAAATTTTCATTCATTCACTTCATACATGCAATCATATATTTGCATGAAAAAATATAAAAACATAGATTACCATCCATATCATACATCCATAGGAACACATAGAATTATCCATCATTAGAATAATCCACTTTTGCATTAACATCATTATCCATCCATCGCATCATACATAATTGCATCAGAAAAATCCAAAAATAATAGCATATAGACATTTTCATAGAACATCATAAGATCATAATACATGTTGCATCCATACCACATAATATCATCATCATGAAACATCACATAGCATGCATAATAGGAAATTAAATGCATCCATCATAAATCAACATACATAACACATAGGACTATCATCATCATCGCTGCACATATATATCTCAAAATATGTCAAGTGTACAAGGATATCTGAATGTAAAGAAATACATCATCAAAATGGTGGTAGAATCATCAATTATCAGTGTATAAATATCATGAATGAACATCAAGTATCAAAGCCCTATGTGGTACTCCCCCCAGATGGTGCTAGCATCCTCAGACCTCTACCCCCTGCTGCACCTGAAGGACCTACACCTGGATCCCTCCGATCTCTAGGCAATGGCTGTGTAACACCCACACTCACTGTCTGTGATTGAGATCTGCTAGTTTGAGACAGGTGAAACTCTCTCGCTGCTTTGGAGGGACCAACTCATGATAACGACCTCTGTAAAACTTAACCTCCTGGACCATGTGGTGAATCTCTCAAAAGTAATCAGCGGATCCGGTGGCTGTCACAGCCTACTACAACCTCTCAGTAATAGCCTTTGCCTGCTCCACCCGTCGTCTTAGTGTATCTCTCTCTGCAGTCAATGCAACAACCCAGCCCTATCCCTATACCTGCCCCTGGCCCTGCACCTATGCCAGCTGCTGTCGGGCAACATCCCTCTCGACTGTCAACATCTGTATCTACCCCTGAGCTTGTAGGAGTTGTGCTTGTACCTATGCTAATAGTTGGGTCTGTACCTATAACTGGCCCTGTACCTGTGTTAACTGCCCCTAAAAAGTCTGAACGCGGGCATGTAGGGCAGTGATATGATACTACTGCTGCTGCGAGGATAGTCGTATCTGAACATGCTATTGTGTTGCTGCTACTAATGATCACCGCCTGCGAGGCACTCTAACATCAAACCCAAGGTGGGCACCACCTCCTCCATCTCCTCCACCACCATCACCACCTCCTCCATCCCCTCCATCATCATCGCGACCATCATCTCCACCCTCTCCCTCCTCCTCATCTCTATTTGGGTGGCCTGTCATCATCATCCTCTAATGCCGACATAGGCTCATCAGGTCTTAAAATCCTTGGAAATGGATGCTCCACAAAATACTATGAGTACTCCTCACTCATATATCCCTCCATAATATCCAGAAAGTAATCCTAGATCACTGGCTGTAAATGCTAGTACTCATCACATGCAACATCATAAGATAATGTGGGCCCCCACTCGGTCATGTCCTGCTGTCTCCGCGCATACATAGCTGATCCCTTAGGCATCCCCTACACTCTGTCGTACTGTCTGAGCACCCTCCGTAACATGAATCTCTCAATGATATAATGTGTCCGTCTGATAAGGTACCTCATTGTCATAACAAAGGGCATCTCCAGATGATCCTCAACCCACTACTCACAATCTACATATGGCCTCTAGGTAACTAAATCCAAATCATCTAGTACTTGGCGCCAATACTCTAGTTTGCTCAGCTTATGCTGGACAACTGCACCTGCATAACCATAGATATACGGCCTCCCAAACGACCGAAATCTATCTGTCTCTAGCCGTGTCACTGTAATATGCTCCCAGGCCCAGACTTGGAGCAATGTAAACCCTACAGATAGACTGGCTCCCCTGAGGTATACCACCTGGTGCAAATCATGATACAAGTGTGCGAGAATGCATGAAACCTAAGCAAAATGGGTCCCAAACTAAATCATCTGCTCTAAGGTGCAACCCCAATCGACGAATAATCCCTTTGCCCTCTTGTCGGGAAATAAGAAGCCATCGAAAAATCCCACAAGCATGAAAGGAAAAGGGGCATATCTCTCAAATATCTCTTGCCATGGTACCTAGTATCCAAAAATATCATCATCCTGGAAAATCCGACATAAAGCATATGTACCTCCCTGCTCAGTGTGATCATAGGTCACAATATCACCCATCACAGGAATCCACAAAATCTTGTAGACATCCTTTGGTGTCACAGTCATCTCTCCGGTGGCCAAATGAAAAGTGTTGTGGTTGCTATGCCACCTCTTAGCTAGTGCAGTCAGCAATCCCCGATTAATCCTAATCCAGGGCATGCCGATCAATGAAGATAAGCCGCATCTCTTAATGATATCTCTATTAGCTCGTGACAACTACAAGATCAACTCCCAAGTCCGTGGGAATCATTCTCGAGATTGAAGATTATCTAAATCCATCTCCTATCATTTTAAAACATCACAAATCAGCATATCAATCAAATTAAATCAACAAAACAATCAAACATCAATCAATCATCCTATCAGTTCTAGTGAGGTTTTCATCAAATCTCGTCAACATTTGTTTTGATTCTCGCCTATCATGAGGTCAAAATGACATCATTATTAGTGTATCTCGCCTATCATGAGGTCACTAAATCATTTATTCTATCATCAACAACAAATTATTGGCTGACACAATTAAACATCACCAATTTCAAGGAGAAAAATAAGAAAATCTTCAAAATCTGCCCTAGAAGCGCCATATTAGAGCTTCGATGTGCCAAAAGGACAGATGCGCCATTAAACACGTTGAATGCGCCACTTTAGGACATGAATGTGTTGATTCATCAGATGTGTCTAAAGTTTCTTCTGATGCGCTGAAGAATCTTTTCTATGCGCCATTCCACCTATGCGCCAAAGGATTTCCTCATATGCGCCGGAGAATCTCATCAATGTGCCATTTTATCATATGCACTGGAGAATCTCTCCGATGCGCCGAAACCCCAATCTAAAGCGTCGTTTCTTAAAATTGACCTATTGTCTACCTAGAAGCGCCATTACAATCTTGCGATGCGCCACAATCTGAAGCGTTGAAACAGACTATGAAAGCGCCATTAAAACTACCCTAAGAGCTAAAACATTTGGCGTAAGCACCAAAAAACCTAGCCTAAGTGCCATAAGAAATTTTGAAAGTGTTGAAACTTTTCCAAAATTTAAAAATTCGAAATTAAAAATGTGGAAAAATCAATTCAAATTCACAAGAAAAGTTTTGAAATCCTTACCAGAGGTCCGTATCCCGTTGGCCGATTGTGTCGTCGCACCTGCTTGAATCGATGAGTCTCATGGGGGATTGCCATTTTGATCAAATGCTTAGGAATTCTCTCTCACTTCAATAATTTTCAAAATCACAACATGCACAAATGACTCCTTTTTCACTTTTTACCTCTTAATAAAGGTAATTAAAAAGGGGCAATTAATTGGGGCAGCTCAAATTTTTCAATATCGAGAGATAAATCTTGGGAATAACATCAAAGCTGAATTTTATCATCATCATCATCATAAATCAGCAAAAAATTTCAAAAATCATTAAAAATCTTTTATTATCACAAATTCCTCGATTTATCTCTCAAGGGGGCATACAGTCGTAATCTTCTGAAAATCACCGTTTGGGGCATCGTTGAAATTTTAGCAGCACTGGTAGATTTTTCTTTGAAGTAATGCATAAACACATAACTTCAAAGAGAGGCAAAATGTATACATCCAAAATTGGTTTGGAGAATATTAATTAAATATTGATTATTTGATTAATGAAATCTTTATTCCTTTACTATATAAATAAATGGCAAATTTATTTACATAGTTCGTATTTTCTTAATTCCTCTTTTCTAAATTACCTTCTTCGTGATTTAATTAAATAAACAAATATAGCTATTTTTTTTTTATTTTGATTAATTCCCTCTCATTAAATTTGAATTTTGTCACATTTCTACATATTCTTCTAACTTCCCTCCACTTCATCTTCCAACTCACCATGTGTCACATGAAAATAATTATTCCTAATTTCTAAAATGGATATTTACTCTCAACAATTTTAACCAACTCAAAGACACATGGCTTCTTTCTTCAATTGATTATTTTCTACACTTGGCAAGATTGTTTTACTAAAGGGGACAATTGCCTTGTTTTCTCCATCTTCCTCATTTCTCACCATCGATTTCTTCAGATTGAATCTTAATCGTTCATTACTGCCAACTCACCTAATGCCTTGGTGAAATCTATAAATTGAGGCCCATTTATAGCTTTTCATAAGGAGAATTTGCATATAATTACTCTACAGGAATTCATTTAGCATTTTGAGAACTTAGTTTACATTTTCAATTCAACATTTTGAGAACTTAGTTTGCATTTTCAATTTAGCATTTAGAATAGATTACCAATTAGATTTGAATCATGGATCCTTTAGATGTTTCTTAGCTTGTTTAAATGCAACATTTAGAATCATATCATCTTCATTAGTTTAATTCTACATTTCATCATTTCCATATCATTTTGTATACAATAGTTCACCCATCATGTCATTTAATCACATCATTTAGCTGAATCCTTTGGTCATGTAGATGTAGAATTAGATTCTGCATTCTAGTTTATAGGCTACTCGTTTCTTAGGTGACATCCTAGTGAATAAGTGCACAATTAAGATTTGAGAGCACAATTACTAGGACATTTAAGAATAGAGCGAGATGGAATGTTTTTAAGGAATCATGTTATCAAATTATGCTTTTTTAATTTAGATTTCCTTACTGTAATACATTGCATCTAATTGTGTGTTATTTGTTAGTATAACTCTCATATTTTCTTACACAACAATTATACACAACCTCCTATCTAGAATGCTAAGAAAATGCACACAAATTCATATAAGAGTATAAATATATTATGGATGGAGATATTTTGTAGGTGTGGATATGGAGTTGCATGGCTATACTAATTTTGATTGGGCAAGGTGTGTCACTGATCGAAAGAGCACCTTTGGATGTTGCTTCAGTTTGGGTTCTGCTATGATATCCTAGTGTAGCAGGAAGCAGTCATCTGTGGCATTGAGTACAACAGAGGCAGAGTATATTACAACTTGTATGACATCTCGGGAAGCAGTATGGCTTTGTAAGCTCCTTGCAGGATTGTTTGGACAATCAATGGAGCTTACTATCATTCATTGTGATAACTAGAGTTGTATGAAGCTTTCTGTCAATCCTGTGTTTCATGACAAAACCAAGCATGTTGAGATCAAGTATCACTATATTAGAGATATGGTACTGCGGAAGGCTATTCAGCTAAGGTATATTAGCATTGATGAGTAGATGACAAACATTCTCACCAAGCCACTCTCCAGAATCAAGTTTGTGTACTTTCGAGATAAGCTTGGTATGGTGGAGAATCCAGCCTTAACTGAGAAAGAGTCTCAGCATCAGTGAGCCCATTTAATGAGTTCTTCTCTGTGAGAGAAGTTCGAGGTGAAATCCCTAGTTTAATGAGTTCTTCTCTGTGAGAGGAGTTCGAGGTGAAATCCCTAGTTTAATGAGTTCTTCTCTTTGAGAGGAGTTCGAGGTGAAACACCTTATTTAATGAGTTCTTCTTTGTGAGAGAAGTTCGAGGTGAAATCCCTTGTTTAATGAGTTCTTCTTTGTGAGAGAAGTTCGAGGTGAAATCCCTTGTTAATGCATTTCTCTTTGAGATTTGAGGTGAAAGCCCTTGTTTCCACCCTCTGAGAGAGTCATGGTGGATGTCATGTGTGTGACTCCATGACAACATCACATGAGAGAGTCCATGATGATTTTTTGTACTTGTGTTTCACCCTCTGGGAGAGCCATGATGAAAGTCATGTTGAGGTGACAACATCATGCAAGTGATGAACACTTGTACATACCATATATGGTTGTAGCCATTATGGTTGATATCATGTTGAGGTGATATCTGATATCATGTTGAGGTGATATCTGATATCACGATGAGGTGATATGTCTTGTGCAGCTGGAAGTACCCTCCCTAGCTGAGAGGGAGTGTTGATGATTCATAGCAGTGTCGTACGATTCTTCCAGCCCAGTTCACTTGGAGAAATCAAAAATTAAATAATAGCCCATTATCTATTTAATTTATATATGCAATTTTATGATGGGGCACTTCATTTGATAAATAATGATTAATATGTATTTAATGAGGAGGCACGATTTTAAGGAGGCTAACTTCTTGTTTATTAAAAGACATGTTTGTTGAATAAGGCCGACATGCTATTTTGAAGAGGCACGTCTCTCCCATGAATTGGTATATATATATCCTCATTTGTAATCCTTTCCATTATCCATTCTGTTCATTGTTCATCATTGGTCTAAGGCGCAAATTAAGAGAAAGGAGCAGATCAGTTCAGTTCATCATAGAAGGCTGAGTTGATCATTCATAGTTTATTCATTCACAAGTGCGAGTTAGAAGAAGAAGAGCAGATTGTGAATTCTATAGGAGAGCATATTGTTATTTATTGAAGGTTGAATCTCTAATCAGTGAACTACATCTGTTTGTATCTGTGTTTGCATCTGTCTATGGTGCTTCTATTTGGCCCTCTTATCAACCTCTTGTAGAGGAGACATTTTTTGTTGACTTTCAATATATAAGTGATATATTGTTGCTGGGTTTTTCTCCCTCAAGTGGAGGGTTTTCCCAGGGTATCTGTTGTGTTATTGTGTCTGATTTTTGAATTAAATTTATGTGCATTAAATCTGATCATAAAACTAACAATTAGGTATGGTATTCTATATAACATTTAGGTACAATTCCCAAAGAATGACATTATGGGACCCACACTTACTTGTACCTACCTTTATTGTTATATTATATTTGTACCTAGAAGAAGAATCAATTAGTCATACTTGATATATTAATCTATAAAGTGAAAACCAAGAATGATGAGGGAACCTACCCAATGTGTGATTTTAAAAGATACTACCTTTGTCATGTTTCCCCTTATTGATCACTTGTAACATACAAAATAGAGATTGATAAATTGATTCTAGTGCATATAAATACTAAGCTCAAAAGTAAGTGGGAAAGGAGGATAAAAGTATGTGCCATTGGTATCATTTTACATGTCTTATGTCACTCCTTTATGATGACTTGGAAAAATGATGGAAGAAACCCAAGACAAGGATAAAAAACTATCCTACAAAAGAAAAATTAAATAAAAATGGTTATTTTTTACTCATGAGCTCACAAAGTCAAGCTTAAGCTCTTTGATAGACCTACCTTAATTGCTTTGAGACTTTTCACTTGCCCCTTCCATGAGGATATTCACATGCTCATGTGTGTGTTTTCTCTCTTTAGCTCCCTTGATGGAATTATTCCACTTAGACACTTTATTAACACACTTATTATGATGATAACTAGGATTTTATTTGATCTATGTATAGTTATGGTTGTCATATTTCACATCACCTCTCCCTTGTGCACATGAATGGTTTTAGAACTCATATTTATTTAGTGATAAAAAATTATGTTTATACATCTATAACTAATATGCTCATGTTGTTTTGTGTTTTTTTCTTATATATTTGAGATGGACTCAATGTGTATACTTAGTATGTGTGGATGCATCAAATATATGGGTGGAATGCAATAAATTATATTCCATTTTTTTATGGCATAAATTATTGGTTTTTTTTGCATGATATGCACATTTTACTAATATTTTGGTTGCTCTTGATAGAATTTTTAACTCAGGGGATTGCAAGCCTAGTATAAGGTCACTCAGTAAACTTTTGAAACAATAATAATTGGGAATTGAGAGAAAATGGAATAATTTAGATTAACTTGTACAAAAGGTTAAAATTTCATCCTTATCTAGACTCGCCACTTAGACTAGCTTATAACATGGACAAGTAACAAATTTTAATAGTACCTTCTAGACTTAGACCAAAAGAAATGGCCAATAGTTCATACTTAGGGTGAAGGATTTTTTCCTTAGCAAGGATGGCCCTAAATGTAAACCAAAATTGTGATTGTTTCACCTAGTTTGTGCATGTGTTTTCTTTGCTTATTTAAATCCTTCTTTGAATGCCAACCCTATAGCTTCAATACCTTTTGAGGTCCACTAGCAAGTACACATGTTACAATAATTTATTTTTATTTTTGACACTATTCTTGTAATCTAACCCCATGCAACTAGTAAGATGCAAGGGATCATCATCGAGGATTAGCCTAAGTGGATATGATACTTTTTATTTTATAAAATTAGAGTTTTGATCCCCATGATCTAGCCCATACTACTAGTAAGAAAAAAGTAAAGGCTTGTCACTAAAGGTTAGGTGAGGTGAGTAAGGGACCAAACATAATAAAATTAGTACTAGCTACTTCTAATACTTCATCTTGCTAAGGAGAGTTGAGATGACCTTGTTAGCTTCTACTGGGAATTGTGGGCACAAATAATTGCTTTGATTAGATGTGATTGAATGAAAACTAAGACCAAGATTACTTAAAATCTTTTCATTGAATTTATTTAAAATTATTGATAATATAAAGTGGAATGGTAATTAGTGATTTTGTGATATGTGGTTTAGTAAGGGTAACATATACTAGAAACTTTTAGACTCCTTACAAGGATAAAAATTGAACAAGATCTAACCACAAATAAGTGCAATGATGGAAATAACATATTGCAATGCATTTTTTTAAGGAATATATATTTATATTTCTCATTTAATTTTTATTTTTGTGCCACTTTCTTTGTATGTTTCTCAAATGCAGTATTTCTTTAGATGGAAATCATTTACTATTTCACTACATTATTCACCTTCCATAGTGCATAAGAGATAAACATCATTACTCATGTATTCTTTAAGGACCTTTACAATCCTCTTATAATTTTACTTTATTTTTTATGTCTTATTTTTTGTGCTTTATTTTCTAAGAAAAAAATCACCAACCCTAAACGAGCTAGTTGGGACTCCTTTTATAACCTCATTTGAGCTTTCCTTCGTGGTTTAGAGTCTTATGAGTTGTGCTAAGACTTGAAAATCATATTGATGAGATAATTTCTAATAAAGAATCCTTGAACTACAAATAGAAGCATAGTGAGCAAATCAAATTAATCTAGTAAATAAATTTTAACCTTGTCATATTCTTAAATTGTTAGTAAAAATTAGAGAAAATTGAAAGGAGTTTGAGGTTCTAGTAGCCCTCAAGGAGGAAAAAAATTGATGTTCACATTCTTATTTGGCTTGGGATGCAAGTCTATTAATTAATTGACATATTTTTTGTTAGTTCCAAGATAGTTGGATTTTTTATACCAATATTTATACGTAACTTTGTCTCACATTGAATTCCTCCACACTTACTTCATCTTCATTAGGGAATTATTTTATTATTTCAACTTATACTTACGGAGATTCATAGATATCATTAGGTCTTGATGAGCTTACAATTAACTACCTCTCTTATATGTTCCTTGGATAAAATTCTAGAGTTATCTTCAAGATCATTTGTGCTAATTCTTTCAAGTTGAGTACAATTATAGTCTTCCTCAAAATCCAACATAATAGTATTAGGGATTTTTTTCCTAGAGGTTACCTCATCATTTTTATGGGTATCAATTTACTCTCATAATCCTCTCTTGGTGCATTGCAATTATGTTTGGTTTTAATTCTTCCAAGCTATCTATTATGTAAAATAAATAGGGATTTGGTTTGTGAGATGTAGCTATTTTTTGGGAGGTGGTTAAAGAAACTCCCTACTTTTTATCTAAGTTATTTTACAATAAATTTTCTTGTTTAATATTTCCTCTAGTGTATATACAAACATATCATTTCAAAAGATACTTCGACCATGTAAGCTTGACCCATCCCATTAAATGGAAACCAAAGGGTTCACCCTATTTTAATATCTTCATAATTTTCTAGTAATTTAGTTGACACAATTTATCCTTGATTGAGAGATTCTCCCTTCTCAAAGTTTTGTCTCCTTTCTTGTCACTAGATTTAGTTGCAATTGTATATTTGATTCAAAATTTGATCTTGTAGATCAGGGTAGAATTCAAGAATGAGCATGAATCAATGATAGCAACCACAAAACTATCTAATTTAAGCTAATAAAGACCCTAATCCAATAATAAATCACAAGCGACAATAGAAATTAATAATATAATAATACTCAATTTTTATGTCAAGTTGATTCATCTCCATTGCTCTTCTCCTTTTTTCTTTGTTTTTTCTCAGATTTGTGGTATGCAATGTATTTGATAAGCTTGACATTGATGCAAGATAGCTAGATCTCACGATAGAAAAACTTCAAAGATTGTGGTTAGGGATGAAATGAAGTTGATGGCTTGCTTTTATAGAAATCCTAATTCACATGAAGGGCGAGGATTGAATGATGAGGTATGATGATCAATGGATGAGATTAAATGAGAAGAAAAAAGATAAGGATGGGAAGGATGGACCAAAACTCAAGAAATTAGTTGAGATTTAGGGCTAGGCTAAGAAGAAATACATTAAATAATGATAGCAATTATTTAATTTGAGGGAAAATGAATAATTAAATAATTAAAAATAATTATTAAATTATAGAAGAAAGGTGGAGTGTGAAATATTATATAATTAAAAACAGTTATTTAATAAAAGATGGAGGGAAATGATAAATCATTAGATAATTAAAAATGATTATTTAATTAGGGAAGGAAGAAAATGATAAATAATTAAATAAACATGATTTATTTAATTATGGGGGGAAAAAAGCTAATGAATAATTAAATAATTAAAAATAATTATTTGATTATAGAGGAAAATGGAAATGAATAATTAAATAAATATGAATTTATTAATTATAGAGGAAAAAAGGGAAATTAGTGACGTAATTTAAATAAAATTGATATTTATTTAAATTAATCAAGAGAGGGATAAGGATAAAGTGAATTTATTAAATAATTAAGAATTATTTAATTAATAGAAGAATATGACATTAGGAAATAAAATTATTTAATTATGCAAGGAAGAAAGCGAATTAGTGATAAAATGTTGCTTGTAGGTTCAAGACATTTTTCAGTGTCTATAGATCCACCTTTCATATCCAAATGATTTGAGGATTCAACTCTAGGATGATCATTTGGTGGTTTCCAAATCATAGTCTATCAAAATTCATATATTTGTCTTGGTTACTTATACTTTAGCTAGTTTGAAGGGTTTTGCACCCCCTTTGCAACATAGATCTTTCATAAGTGAAGGAATTGGATCTCTTGTAATAACTTGGAAAGAATATCCTTCATATTATGGATCTAAGGTCCTCCCAATAATGATTATAACATGTTTTCTTTTCATTTACATTGAAGGTTGTGGACACCATCTTAGACCCTGAAGAAATTGGGAGTGTGATCTTCCCAATTGTTGCCACTTAGAGGTTGTCATAAATTTGAAAGGTGTCCCTACAAGCTATTATACTTGTGTGATCATACCCTATTCTCTCTAGGAGGGAGAATGAAACTATGATCATGGAAAATTCATCATCAATGATAATTTATTTAATATAAGTATTATTGTTAGAACATAATGTTATTAGGGGTCATACCCTTATAACATTTATATATTGTTCTAATATAAATTTATAAAACCTTATATATTATATGCTTATTAAGCATATCCCATTTGAAATAATTGTAGTCTAATAATTAGATTATTGATTATTTATGAATGGGGGTTGTTGAATAGGTGTGACTAATACCCTTTCAAGTATTATGTCACCCTTCCTCCTATATTTAAGGAGGTTCTCTCTCATTTGAGAGATGATGAATTTGGAGATTTTATAGTGAATTATTGTTACACCCCATTTCATAGTTACTAAATTACTTTTACCTTTATGACTAAAAGTGTTGATAAATACAAATCGTGACTTTAATATGTTTATTAGGAGAATGGAATATTGAAATATGCATTAAGATGTTATTGCTTTGAAATGAATGAATATGTTTATGTTGATGAAACACGATGAAAAAATATATTGCAATATGAATACTCTAATGCTTTGTCAATGCAAATGTTTTGATGATGCAAATGATTATATTGTGAACATCTAACTACCTTGGTGTTGCACTAAGTTGAATGTAGTCCAACAAGTCGAGCCTTCGGAAGAGAGGGGAAGTATCTCTCAAGAGAAGAGAATTGGTTTGGTAACCCCTAAATGAGTCTAATTGAGCTTTCACACACACACACACTCCTAGTATAGTCGAGTTGAGTCAATAGCCTGGGAAATGGTAAGTTATCCTTAGCCTTGTTTGGGTATGATTTAGAAGACAATATGATCCTATTTTGTGAATGTTCCTGTTTAGGGTTATTGATTATGACTTCCTAGAGTTTGTCTTGTCTATTTGAGTTATGATGCTAAATGCTTTTGATAAGTCGTGATATTTGAATGGTTATGTTTGAGTACCTAAATATGTGTGGGTACGTATATATGTATATTAATTATACGTGTATAAATGTATTGTCGATAACACACACATAATAATGTGTGAGTAATCGATTGTCATATATATATATGCCAATACATATATGGGTCGACGTATTGAAGGGTGGTGTAGCATATACTTATATATATGTATATATATACATGTATATATGATATATACATACATACATACATATATATATATGTATATATCTGTGTGTATATATATATGTATACATGTATACATATACATATACATATACATATACATATACATATACATATACATATACATATACATATACATATGTATATATATGATACATATATATATGTATATGTATATGTAAGTATATATGTTTATATACATATATATATACATACATACATATTATATTGTATATATATATATATATACATACATACATACATATACATT
>VDFB02325220.1:0-10454 GCA_007258455.2 Sequoia sempervirens | reverse complement strand
ATATATATATGTATATGTATATATATATATGTATATGTATATATATATGTATGTATATATCATATTTACATATTCCACATATTAACATATGCTTATATATATTTGCATATTAAAATCAAAGATCAATATTCGAATACATTGACCACTATATATATATATTTCTTTATATTTTGGATATGTATATAGTCATTTATGTATTTGTACATATATATTTATACATATATATATGTATATATACAATATATATATGTATATATATTGTATATATATGTATATATATTGTATATATATGTATATATATTGTATATATATGTATATATACATATATATATATATGTATACATATATACATATATATGTGTGTGTGTGTGTGTGTGTGTATACAAATATGTAAATGACTATATACATATCTAAAATATAAAGAAATATATATATATAGTGGTCAATGTATTCAAATATTGATCTTTGATTTTAATATGCAAATATATATAAGCATATGTTAATATGTGGAATATGTAAATACGAGTATATGTATCCGAATATATCAAATAATGCACTTTATAATCTTATTGTTAAGGTGTATATATATATGTATTATTTAATTTAACACTTGAAATATTTATATAGCACATTACATAAGTGTTGATTATAGGAACAAAGGCATGAGAAAGGCGTTTCCTTTGAAAACAATACATGTAGAATACATATAAACATATGTAAAGAGCTAGAAAATGAGAAGTTGACACATAATGTATCATTGAATACATTTAAAATACTTTGTTATAAACTTTAACTCATTGCCACATATGATTGATGAATAGGAAAATAGATACCTTCTTGGGATATCACACTTTTCTCATTCAACCATTCACTAATGTCCTAAGAGTCCTAATCAGATTGACTAACAACCTCTCAAGGTGAGCCAATTCTCAATTAGGAGGGTCCTAGGAAGGGTTTCTTAAGTTCTAAGGGGTTCACCACCAAGCAAATGCTTAGAAAAGAAAATGTTTGAAAACACACTATGATATGCAAAATGACCTAAAACTAACAATGCAAGCTAAATGAAAGATGCAAATGATGAAATTATGCAATAGGGAGATGGTATGTGTGCACCTGGGAAATATAGAAATGCCATGAGGATTCTGGAAATGCAAAGAGACTGCCAAAATATGTTGTAGAGGACTAAGACACCCAAGATGGCATATTAGTCCTACTGCTATTTTTTGGGGCAAATGTAGAGTCTTCAGATCTCGAAATCGGATCGCTGAAAATCTCTGAAAATTGAGCTTGGGAGGACTAAGACGCCCAAGATGGCATATTAGTCCCATTTTGAATTTTTGCAAACTCTGAATAGGATCCTAAGCTTGAAGGTTTGCACAAACTTCCCTTCCTGTCTCAGATTTTGAAACTTCCGAATAAGGCCTGTAGGTGAGTTTCTGTGAAGATGACAACTTTTTAATGCAACTTTTGCGACTTTGCACTCCAAGTGATCTTCAAGTCTACAACCTAGACCTGCAATTACAAACATGCAAGATGGGAAAAACTTGTTATTTGTTAGTGAATGGGGGTTTGCCTTTGTCAAACCCCTGGTTGGTAATTAAACCTTGAAATGAAATAGAAATAATGAAGGAAATGGTGAATGAACAACATGCAATGCTACAACTCACCAAACCCTTATGAAGTCTACAAACTTATGTGTAATGGCTGCATTGGATATGGATCTTGAATGATTGATAGATAATGCTTGAATTTCTTTGCTTGAATCAAGACCCTACATCACAAATGTTAGCACAACAACACATATGATGCAAGAAAACACTTTTATATGATACTTGAATATGAAAATGGCTTCAAATGCTTGATGAATCTACTCTTGAATGCTCTTGTGAACTCAATTATTCTATGATAAAAGATCTCACAAAAGACTTGGGTTGAAATGAATGAAGGAACCTTGTATTTATACTTATCTATGCTTAATATCCTAAAATTATATCACACCAAGCCGACATATGAATTCATTGAATAAAGGAGGCTAAATCCCACTAGAATTTGAAATTAAATCTCAAAAATGAATCAAGGAGGACTAAGATGCCCTAGGTGGCATCTTAGTCCCAAGTCCTAAAAACTTGGGGCACAGGCACCAAAAAGGGGCCCAATCTAGAGATGCCATAATCAGGGTCCTGATAGCCTTGGGGGACTAAGACGCCCTAGGTGGCATTTTAGTCCCGACCCAAAAATCAGGGACACGTCGATGGAGTCATTAAATTAACATTTATGCATTAAAGAATGTCGGGATTAACCAAAAAAATGTCATTCATAGGGCTTGTGGACATAAAATAGGACCAATTAAGCCATAAAGAAGCATAAATAAAGCAAGGCAGGCCCAAACAAGTGTGAATATGCAAGAGTATGCATTTTGCTACACTACAACAATATATAATGGTCAAAGAAAATATATTCAACGTCAGCGTGGGTAGAATGTCGAGTTAATTCATGGAAATTATTTACAAGAAAAAGCCAATACTTTGAGGCAATGCTAATTTGAAACACAAGAATTAAACTTTAACTTAGTCTTGAAGCTATAAAAGGCAAACCAAAGGAATAGGAAATATGGTGATTTGGTGGTGCCAAACTAAGAAGCTCGAACCAAGTAGAAGTCTAAACCTACAATGTAAATTACAAATGTAAAGCAATGAGAATATATGAATTGGTCAAATTAGGAATTTGGCCAAATAAGTTGATTTGTAGGAGACCATCACCTTGTATTTCTACTGATCACTTTTGCTATCCAGTTTGAATGGGGTGACTCATTCTCTTGGTTGAGTATGTGTTTTTTGTACGTTGATTCAAGCTACCACCTTTTATTTTTTTGCTGAGTCAAACTTTCTGAGTTGGGAAGTGTCAGTTTTAGTACCCCTTTTCCAGCCCTTTGTCGCCGATCTTTGTTTATAAATAGAGGTGCCTTTCACTTCATTTAAAATGCATTTTGAGTGTTACTCTGCAGCAATGCTAAGTTGTGAGATTGAGAGGTTTTTAGTGTGAAATTAGTGAGGTTATAGAGAGATTTATTTAAGGGAATTGGTCATGGGAAGGAACTATAAATTGCTTGGTGGAGGTTGTGCTAGGAAACCTATTACATCAATTGGAGCTATCTGGTTATAGGGACACTAGTTTTATACTTTATTTTTTTATTTTAAGTTGGAAAGATTGCTTGGTTTAGCTTGTTTGCATCTTGATGGATTCTTGTTTTCGTGAAAAACTTTTGGTTGGGATGCATATATTCTTTTATACATATATGTTCTATATATTGGAATGGTTATTAGAAATTATTATTTTTAAAATATTTTTTTAATAAAAGGGGTAAAATCTTTATTGAGCCAGAATAGCAAACAAATCAGAGAGTACAAAAGACCTACCTGGGGTCACAAAAACTAACAAATAAGTTAGGAAACTCCCAAAAAGCATCTCATATCTTCCGTCATAGAATCCTCTAGAACATGGGATAGGTCATCAGGGAGGCCTTCCCAATCCTCCACCTTCCAAGTATCCATCCTCTTAGAAGCCCATCTAGCCAAGCAATCTGTCACCTTGTTCCATTCTCAAGGGATATGACAAAAGGTGATAGTATCCAACATCCCACTCAAAGTAATAATTTGCTTTGCCACAACCGCAAGCTACCATTTCATCCCATCAAACTATTGTTTATCCAACATGTCAATCACAACCTGAGAATCCAACTCACAAACAATGCTCCTCCAACCAAGGGCGTAAGCCTGTTCAAGAGCCAAAAGAATCACTAAGTCCTCCATGTAGTTATTGGTTTGCTTACCTTTATACAAAGAAAAGAAGAAACTCACTACCCCTGAGCTATCCTTGTCAATATCACCCACCCTAACATGACCAAGATTACCCCTAGACGAGCCATCCATATTAATTTTCAATACCCCCAGAGGTGGAGGGCTCCAATAATCATTGTGTTGGGTCCTCACTTTGCCACAGGTCTTCTCTGCCCAGGCCGAGGACAACCCCTGCCACCAACTGGAATCTCCAAAGTTCTGACCACGCTCACATCACTAGGATCCACTGGGACCAAAAGGTCACACTTGACCACTAGAGTCTCTTGAATAACCTCCAAAATCCTCCTCCAAAGTTGACAGACCAAAATATTTTTATCCAAAAAAATCCTACAGTTGTGTTCCAACCAAATATGCCAAATAATCAGACTAGGACCAATTTTTCAAGTTGTTTCAAGAAAAGAAATCCTCACTAGAGGCCTTCCCTAGCTCTTCCAAAAGTCCTCCAAAGAACAATCATAACAACACGGTTGGTTCCAAGCTCTCCACTAGAAATTCCAAATCATTCTAGCAAAGGGACACTGAAAAAAGAGGTGTGAGGAACACTCTCCATGGCAATTGCACATAAAATAGATAAAAGGGCCCATGAATCCACACTTTCTTAGATTCTCCCAGGTGAGACATTTTTTCTACACCACAAGCCAAGCAAAGAAATTACACTTAGGCTAGGAAAATCTATTCCAGACCTGTTTCCACCACGAAACCCCCAAACCCTTGCCTATCCAGTACCTGGTATCCAGAGGAAATCGAGAATTTACCCTTCAGTCCATCTCCCCAAGCTAGAAAATCTCTCCCTAGAAGAGAGTTACAAACCATCCTAGCTAGAATATTGGCCAACTCATGTTGATCCTCTTTTGATCCCCCAAGAGGCCACTCCTATGGGTCCTTCCACCTGTAGAAATTCATTTGACTAGTTACTAGAGGCACTTTGAAATCCACCACCCAACTCCAACCCGCCTCAAGGAAATTATTACATAATTCCTACAAATGAGGATGTGACAACATAATAGGAGGATGTCCATCCCAAGAATCAAACCAAAATAGAGCATCCAAGCCATTGCTGCATATCCAAAACAACTTCTATTTAATTAAATTGGACCCTCTTCTAAGAGTGTCTGAAATCATGGAGCCCTTCCCATAAAGACTAAAATGAGGAACATCTGCACTCTCCACATCCCCAATATATTTTGAAGTAAGAATTCTAGCCCATAATTGGTGTTGTTGAGTACACCATCTCTAGTACAACTTAGCATCCAAAGCTTGCCCATTCAAACCAGCTCTATGCAAACCAAGCTCACCTTCCTGCTTTGGTATACAAGCCATATCCCACCTAACCAAGCTCCACTTCCTATAAAGGAGGTTACCAGACCAAAGAAACTGTTGAGACAAACTCTCAAAGTCTTTGATAAAGCAAGAGGGTGTCGATAAAACAAAATGCATGTATAGAGGAAGAGCCTGAACCACCACTTTCAAAAGGGTTACATGACTGACAGATGAGAGCCACCTATAAGACCAGTGACTAACCTTTTTACGAAACTTATCGATAATATCCTGCCTGTGAAGCCTCAGAAGTGAACGGATAGCCAGAGGAATACCAAGATACACAAAAGGAAGTGAGCCAATTTAAAATCTGAGGATTCCCACAATTCTCTTCTAAATGAGCTTAGGAGTATTGAAGAAGTATATGAAAGATTTACCCTCATTAATACATTGTTCCAAAGCATCCAAATAACAATCCAGTGCTTTTCACATAGCAATAGCTTCATCAATTTGATCCATACCCATCAGATCAATATCATCAACAAATTTAAGATGGGATTGGCGGGGAATTCCAACTCCCCAATCTTAGCCCTGAATGAGACCTAGCTCCACACAGGATCTAATAAATCTACCTAGACCTTTAACCATTAAAATGAAGAGGTAGGGAGATAAAGGGTCACCTTATCTAAGGCCATGAGACACCCCAAAAAGTTCAATGGGCTCTCCATTGAACAACACCGAAAAAGAAGTAGATGTAACACAACTCTTGACCCATTCAATCCAATCACTAGCAAAACCAAAAGCCCTCAGGATATTGAAGAGGAAGGCCCACTTAACTCTATCATAAGCTTTGGCCATGTCTAGTTTAATGAACATTGCCTTCTCTCTCAAAGTATCCATAGAGTGAATGGTTTCAATAACAATTATGACCCCATCCAAAATCTGTGTACCAACAACAAACCCTCCCTATTGATCTGAAATTAACCTACTTAACCAGGGCTTTAGACATTCCACAATCAATTTGGTAATTATCTTGTACACCACATTACATAAAGAGATCAACCTAAGAAGATCTAAAGAATTCACACCCTCCTTTTTTGGAATAAGAGCCAAAAAATTTGCATTCATGGCCTTGAACATCTGCTTATTCTTCTATGACTCTTGGAAAACCTCCATAAGGTCCATTTTGATAACTTCCCAAAACTCCTAAAAAATTCCACTAGAAACCCATCCGGTCTAGGAGCCTTAAATTTTTTCATGTGGAAGACAATATCCTCCAATTCCTCTAGGGAGATCAGTTTGAGCATAGCCTCATTCATTTCATTGGTAACTAGGGGTGGTATACTGGCCACTTCCATAGCTTCATCTTCATCTATAGAAGGGGAGTCCTCTGAAAACAAAGAAGAAAAGTATCTAATAGATTCTTTTGAAATAGCAATAGAGGTAGAAATAATGACCCCTTTCGAAGACACAAGGGAGGAGATAACATTGCCTTTCCTCCTATCCTTAACATAGTTATGAAAAAAGGAAGTGTTTCTATCACCCTCTTGCAACCAATCAATTCAAGATTTATGCTTCCAAAATATCTCCTCCCTTAAATCTCATTCCTCTACCTCCTTCATCACCACAACTTCTAATCTACCCAAATCCTTAGTGAGACCCTAGTCTTGAATCTACCTAGTAATGTAGTCTAAGTGAGCTTGGGCATCCCTCCTTGCCAGAAAAACATTACCAAAATATTGCCTATTCCAATGCTTCAACCTATATTTCACATATTGGAGCCGCTTAGAAAAATAGTACATTGTAGTCTCATAAGTAGGTTTTCCAAAGCACCACCATTCTGGAACCAAATCATGTAGTGATGCATCTATGAGCCACATGAGCTCAAATATGAAGGACTGCTTCTTAGAAGATTGAGAGAAGATCACTGAGAACTTAATCACCAGTGATCAGATTCACGCCAATCTAAGATCTCAGAGCTGGTAGACCATCTATCATTGAGCCAAAAACTAGACACCAAGAACCTTTCCATCCATTCAGAGATAGCAACCTCTTGACTTCGCTTATTATTCTAGGTAAATATACCATTAGTAGGTCTAACATCAATCAAGTTAAGAAAAATAACATTATCCCTTAGGAGGTCCGAAGAAGGATCTAGGTGGGTACTACCCCCCCTCTTTTCTTCCAACAAGGAAACAACATTGAAATCTCCCACCATAATCCAAGGGAGAAGGGAATCTAAAGAACACACATACCTAGCCCGAGCCCACAGTTGTGCTTTACTCAATAAATCAATAGGAGCATAAATATTGGAGAAGAGAATCCTCTCCCCCAACTCCCAATTAGAGGAAACAAAGGAAATAGAATACCTGCATGAAAGCCACCATAATGGAGTCACCTTGCGTGGATACCAAAGACAAGCCACCCCACTAGAGCTGCCCTATGCTCCCACACACAGACACTAACCTTTCCCGAAATCTTTGAAGCCACACTCAACATACCTTCAACAGATAATTTATTTTCCTGAAGGAAAACTACATTTGGAGAATTAGCACGAATCAAATCACAAATAGCCTTTTATCTAAGGATGTTTTTCATAACCCTTACATTCCATGAGAGCACGATCATCGTTGAGGCTAGGAGAAGTGGGAATCAATTGTCCTCACTGAACTAGACTCCACCAACGTCTTACTAATTAACTTGACCTTCTCTTGGTTCTTCTTCCTCCCCACCTTAAGAGTCTTTTCTGAAGCCCCTTTCTTGGGGGTCTTTTGTTGCACACCCAATGTAGAAGAATAAGGCTTAGATTTTTTGGAATTAGGAGCACACTTTGCACTATCAAGGCTAGCACCAATAACACTAGGACTGCATAAAGCCTCTGACAATGGTCTGGACTCTTCCAGAGTAATGATAGAGGGAGAAAGATCTGAATCCATTTGAGCCTCACACACCTCAATCAACACCGAGTTGGGACTGCCAGTAGGTATGCATCTAATGTTTGTCTCCACCAAGGGGCCATTTGTCCCATACACATCCAAGGGAACTCCCTCTTCCTGTACCAAGTCCTCCAAAGCCTCAAACCTATTAAAATTATCCTCTTCCTATCTATCCTTAAGAGTCCTCTTTTGACCTCTATCTTTGTTTCGATTCCACACTGAGACAAATCCCTCCTTATCAACTTCCATCCCATGAGTAGGAGCCTTATCCTTGTACAAATTTTGAGCTGGATGCGAGGAAGCATTACTCGCACCAGTAGCATGAATAGCCCACAAACAATTCTGTTGGAGATGACCATGTTCATGGCACAGTCTACACCTGAAAGGTAAAGCCTCATAGTATAACTGTTGTGTCCAAGAATAAGATCCAATACTCATGTCAACAAAATTCGACAACGGATTATTCAAATGAATTTCAACGCATATTCAAGCAAAGGGTAAAACCCTTTTATTTAGTGTTTGCTGAGAGGGACCAATTGGTTTCCCAAACAACAATGCTATCATCTACAAAATGTCACTTCTCCAACATTCCAAAGGCAGGCATGACAACCTCACCCAAATCAGTACCCTAGATGGGAGCTCCACCACCAAATTGAAGCCACCATGCCATGGTTTTATAAAAAGACCCACCTAATTGTAAAAATAGGGTCCACCCTCGAAAGCCTTATTTTGATCAACAATACACAAAAACTCAACCAAAAAGAAATTATTAGCAGCTAGCATAATATCAAAATCCCCTTTAGGGTTCTAAGTTTTGTGAATCCAAGAGTCCAAAAAGGGAAGTGAAACCCTCATCCCCATGAATTTACAGATCAAAACATGGTTGCTGTAGTACTCCACATCTTCAACTATAGATTCCAGTTGAATGACTAAAAATGACCTATCTTGGGCTTTCACCAAACACCCATTCACCTTCTTCAATTTGAGAGCACCAAGAATAGATGGATTAGAAGCACTTAGGTCTCCACTAGACAGAGGAGAAGCACAATCCACCTTATCATGAACTAAATGCATTACCATGACAACAAAAAAGCGAGCCCACTTAAAATATCAACCCTAATCGATCAACCAAGAGTTGAGCAAGAAGAAAAACAAGAAGGAAACTACGAAGAGAATGAAAAAACCTATTGCAAGAGGCCCAAACCACTAGATCGATGTACCAAGAAAAGAAATCAAGAGCTTTACATAGAAGACAACCCACACCCAACATGCAAGAAATAAATGACACAAGAGAAGCAGACAATTTATACAGCAAAAAAGAACGGAAAACCCCAACTGTTGTCCCCACACCACAGCTAAAACTTGACCTGATAGAAACAAAACAAGCTCCACATGCAGATGGAAGGAGAGTCAAGCTAAGGTGTCAAAACCCTAGCTTTCCCACATCGCCACGCAAAGCAGAAACACACTATCATCCTCTCCATGTACCCATAATAATCAAAATTAATTATTCATCGGTTATTAGAAATTATACTTAGTCAAGTAGACTATAATATTATTACATTTAGGTGAAACCTTGTGGTTAATGTAGATAATAACTCCACATGAATAAAGGAATAATAGGCATATCATCATTGATAGGTTGGGAACCTTGTAGATAATTTGTATGTGAACCATATTGAGAAGAGGACTTTGAATGCATAAGCACCAAAACCTCGCAAGTTGATAATTTCCTTCAGATATTATACAAATATAGAGAAAATTGTGAAACATGTGAATAGTTGACTCTTACTGAATGTAGAAGTTTTATGACTTATTTGAGATCACTTGATCATTACATTACTTTTTTTGGAAACCCTAGGTTAGGAATAACCTATTTTGTAGGGTTGTCTATGAGATTATTGATTGAAGCAAATAAGTTGGGTTTAACCTATATGATTCACTTGATGATTTGATTGTTGAATATACTTTTTTTTGGAGTCATTTTATTGTTGAGACCATAATTTTGAGTGAGTCCTTTATTGATGAGATTATATTTTGATTGAAGTCATTTATCATTGAAAGTTATACTTTTGAATTGAGGTCATTTATTATTAAGTTTATACTTTTGAAGGGAGTCATTTAGTGTTCAGATAAACCCTTGATTGGAGAGTTTTTATAGTTGGAATTGTACCTTTGGTACTAGATTCATTTAATGATGTGGCGTTATGTTATTCTGTATGGTTAATTGGTAAGTAAGAGTTACTTGAATTATTTACCCAATGAATACCATTAGACTGCTTATAGGAAAGTAATGGGGTTGTTCTTGGGGTTAAACATTACCCAATGGAGGGAATTTCCTATGCATAGAATATGCGTGGTCTTAACAGATTGAGCTATGGAGGTGTGTAAATAGGATGACATC
>VDFB02325219.1:8208-24955 GCA_007258455.2 Sequoia sempervirens | reverse complement strand
CAATGGCAGGTATGAAGGACTTGCTTTATATGCATACTACATGCAGTCTAGCTTAAAAAAACATTCTTAGAAGAGATTGAAGGTGGATTATGGAACTCAAGAGTTACCGTGAAAAGGATTAAAGGAAAGACTAAGATCTATTTAAAGCCCGCGGTCATGTAGAAGATATTAAAGATGTCACATGCAAAACCTAGTAGGCTACGGAGTAATGAATACAGTGCCAAAGAGGATAGTGTACTAGGGAAGATTTGGGAGATCTCCACATTATCTAATTATAGGGAAATAAATCATTTATTTATTTTTTAATTAAAAGAAATCATTCTAAACCCTATATGGGATACATTGATGAAAAGCCCTAGAAGAATTCCAGTTATGCAAAATATATGTCAAGTAACATTCATAAGGTTTAGAAAATATTGATCACTCTCTAGAATAGCCCATTAAACATGGGTTGTGCTTGAATGCACTACATAATTGATATAACACAACCACTGCATATCAACCAGAGTTATAGGCTCTTTATTGCAGCAAGAGGTAATCACTCTTCGATCATGCTATAATTACATCCTAACCTGTTAAACTTGAGACAACCTGAATGCACCCAATGATGATTATTGACACCTACATTATACAACCTGAATTAACCACATTATATGAGTGCCTCCATTTCTATCACAACATAGCCACATTAAACTTGGGTCACACATGAATGCATCCTGTATTTGTTATAGCACAACTGTGCCACATGACCAATACAGTTATGGATCACATAATTACATTCACAAGAATCTGTTCCTCCGTTGTGATCTTATGGTGATTCCACACAACAAAATCTGGACATGAAATTCTCAAAACCCTTAACCTCTACAAATGAAATCTAATGAGATATTGCTTTAAAATATGATTTTCAAACCTGGAACTACAAATCTGACTTCACAACTGAATTCTGCAAAAAGACAATGACTACCCTCAACCTGGTGATATCTTCTTGAATTTTTTCTGATTTTTCCTAGGAAAATCGTCTGTAGTTCTCCACAAACTGTCTCAAGTAGAGCAAAACACTGTCGCAATACATTAGGCGCGAACTCACTTTTCTTTATGTCGGCCACAATTTGATTTTTTTAATTTTTCATGTTTGTCGAAAATTCGACGAAAATAATAGCCAACATTTCGACGAACACCAGGTTCGTCGATATTTCGACGGACGTCGGGGATAAACTTTCAAAACAATTGGAAATTACACATCAAATTTTACAAGCACCTGACGAACATCGAATTTTACATATTTTGTCAGACAGTTTCATCGTATTTTGCAGTCAAATGCATTAGTGCAACATTCCCTATTTGGGCCCATTATTTAAGAACTAATTTGTGCATGCAAAAATTTCTAGTATTATGAGGATCGTTGGATCTCCATGATCAAATCCTAACTGCTCATCATGCCCCTGCTTCATTGTATTTCTCATTATAATATTCTCATGGGTTGATGGGAAAGTTCCATGTTTCTTTCTATAGTGGCAAACCCAATGTCTTTCAAAGTTAGTAGATGGCAAGTTGAAATGAATCAATGGTGGAGATAGAAAAATGTGGATATATCTAGGTTGTTCCCTGCATCCCCGCATGATTTTAATAAACATTAAAATAATGCCATGAGCTAGGGGCAAACAACATCTATCCCTTTGTCAGCGGGACCCATTGAGTTTCAAAGGTAGTGACTACTTCCAACCATCTTGTGGGGGACCCACTTCTATCTCTCATCTCCCAATGGGGAAGTAGGAGAGTGCCACGTGGAGAGATCATATCAGTTAAAAGAACATTATAAAGGGTGAAATATTAACAAAATATTTTAGTAAAGGGCCAAAGGTATTAAATCCTATGCTACTAAAAGGAATATGGGGCATGTGTTTTAAAATCAAATGAGATCTTTTATTCTTGGTTGTCCACTGCATCTGAAGGTTACGTGGACATGAAAGTAGTCTTGTGGTAAATCACACATATGTTGAAGGTTTTATATCTAATATGAGTTTTTTCTTGCACTCCTGTTGCTCAAAATTATACATGGTAATGCCAATGGGGAAGTAGGGAAGCTGACACGTGGATCTCCTTGGTGCTTAAGAGAATGATGGAGCATGTGGATGACTTGGAGACTTTTCCACACAATTTATTTCTGATTGGTTGACAATGATTGAGGCCTACTATCAAATTTTTCAAATGTCTTTGACTTAATTTGGATTCTTTGTCACACCATCTCACTATACAATCAATGGTCAACATTCAAAGTTGAGTTTGAAGGCAAATGAGTTGTTCTGGTTTGTGTAAGTGAACCATAATGGTAGACAAGATGTAGAGCTACTAAATTGGAAGGTTTTAAAGCCATTAAACTTGCTTTAAAGCATAATTAAAAGTTGTTAAGAGCATTCTATCCATTCAAGGAGCTCGTGCTATGATTTTTAGGCTTGCTTGATGACAAAATTAGGGTTTTTGACCATTGCAAAACTAGTAAGTTAAATTGCTATCCTGCTTCTAAATTTCTTAAGAACTTATTTGATTATGCTTGCTCAATCATTATGTCATTAGGGTTCTCTTGTTTATGCATTTATTTTAAGGTTTGACGTAAATTCAAAGAAATTAGTTTGCTTAGTCTTGTTATTTTCTAAGTCAAAACCTTGCATAAGTTGTAAGTTTCTAGTTTGCTAGGAAGAACCCTAGTTTGTAGAAAACCCTAGAGTCATGGCCCCAAAAGTGAAAATGTCTTCATCCAAGGAGCAAACCTCTAGTTCAAAACTTCTTGTTAGATCTATAGTCTAGGACCTAGCTGATCAGTTAGCACCCTTGACTTCTAAAAAACCTAAGGGTCTATTGTTTTGAGGGAAGAAAATTTTAGATGGACTAATAGACAAGAAAAGTACTATTAAGGATGCCACATTGCCCTACACTGGGTGGAAAATTTTTAGTTGCTGGTTTGGGAACAAGAATTGTGGCATTCCTATGGGAAACCCATGGAACTTGGATTTTGGAAAATTGATAGTACCAAATCTCTACATGGATGTGGACTTATTGAAGGAACTGACTAGAAATTATGATCAAGTCACAAGGATTGCGATAAATTTTGATGGTATTAACATGGTCAAGGTCACAAGGGAAGAGATTGCAAAAATATTCAAGCTCACAAAATGGAATGAGGACATGGTGTTGATTGATGAGAGGATTCTCATGGAAGAGTATGAAAAGGTCAAATATTCATTCAAAACCACAATATTACCAAACTATTTTACATGCGAGTAGTCTTGGATCCATTAGACAAAGAGCTCTACCCAATCAATTATTTTGTGTCCTAATTTTAAAGGACTTTTTATTCTATATGCTAAATTATTGGTTATGACCCAATTATTGGTATGCCCACAACCTAGATGTATATGGCCACACATATCCAACATCCCACATATTGCACATTGTATGACTATGGAGGGTACCTAGAAAAAGGGATTCATGAGGGCCTGGTTGAATTGAAAAAGGGTAAAGATGGAGTCAAATTCTCTTGGTACTCATTGTTTATGCACATGTTATTGTTTAGAGGTGCTACATATTTTGGAAAAGATATGACATTGGAGCAGAAGAAAGGCAACTTGGAGCTTTCTGTTCAATGTTGGACTATAGTCCTTGACAAAGATGATAAAAAGTTTGATTATGTTGAATGTTTGAAAATTTAGTTGCCTCCAAGTTGAGGAGAGTGTTGGTTTTGAACATGCCAAGGATTCCCAAAGCCTTGCATGATTTTATGAGGCCCAAGGAAAGGAGGCCAGATCTAGGTGTTGATCATAATTGGGGGGATGTTATCCCTTATCCCACTTATACTATTTTGAGATTTTATGGCATAGTTATTTCACCCCACCTGTTTCCCAAGGATGTGCTAGAGAGACTTGGTTTTCTAGAGGTGATATGGTAGCTTCAGAACATGGAAAATAATCACTTGAAGGACTAGTGAAAGGGAAAATTCTTCCGTTCATACACTTTTTTAAAAAAAATTTACCAATCAAAGGAGGATGGGACAAGATTAATCACATACTCAAGCCTCTAGGAATGAGAAGAGCAGTATCAAGGAACCATGATCCTGAGGGATTCATGGCATGGTTAATAATAAGAAATAGAAGTTCAAATTTTATTCATAATTTTTATTTCCTTAAGGATGTGATTAGGAACATTTTTCATTTTTGAAAGCAGGAGGAAAAAAAAGAAAAGTGGATTTCTTTTGATAAATTGCAAAGGAAAATAAGGGAAAAGGACCCACAATTCACTACTCTACTGAAATTCTGAATGAGATGCATAGAATTGAATATGTATTCCAAAAATTTGAGACAATAGTGGGGCATTTAGAAGGTCAAAGGTTGGTCCAGGAAAAGGAAAAGGCCATTGCTATAGAGGAACAAGGTGAGGGGGAAACCCATGTGATGGAAGAATGAATAGCTCACCAACCCCTCAAGAAAAAGAAAGTTATTATTTTCAAGAGAAAGAAGAATAAGGAAAAGGGAAAGGATACAAATTTTTGTGGCCTCTCCCAAAAAAGAGGAGCAAAGGATCCTTTTTCTAGTGCCAAAAATTCCACCATCATCTCCTCCTAGGTCAACTGGACCTAAATTCAATGATAAGTGTAAATGATCTACTCTGTTATAGGTATGGTTTAAAACTAGTGGGGTTCTATCCAAGGGGGCTTGGTCTAAGTTGGTTTGATAAAACCCTATTCAATTGGAATCCTTTAAATGGAAATTTTCAAGGCTTAAATCATTATATTATTTAAAAATATCTGATTTTAGCAAAAATCAAGATCTCCCTCAAAGTGTAAACCACTATTGTGGCATCACCCATTATGAAGATGATTCTAAGGAAGAGATCTTGGTAACACATGAAGAAATGCAACAAGGGATTCCTTCTCCACCTAGTGAGATTGTGTCACAACAACTTAGTTTGAGATTAAGCAAGGATGATCCCATAGGCTTAAATAGCCAAAATGATGTTAGAGAGGAGACATGCAAAAAATTTATGTATGATGATTCTTTTGTGAAGTCCAAAGCCTTCATGGATTTTTTTTCGATTGTGAATAAGGATGAATTTGTAAATAATGTTGCAGAATAGAGGATTCTTCATCCTAAGCTACCTGATTCAATCATCCAAGCATGACTGATAAAAGACATGATGGTGAAGTATCAAAAAATAACTACAATTGAGGGTAGAGAAATGGTGAGAAAGAGTGGAATTGTTTTGTTGCCATAATGGGACTCATCTTCTGCCATTGCATTTGATACAATAAAGAGATATGATAAACCCCTCTATAATTCAGAGGAAGAAGCTACAATTTCACTACAAGGATTCACATTCAGTGAGCAGTGGGACACATAGGCCACCTGGGCCCTAGGACCCAATACCAAAAAGGGCCTAACAATGTAGAGCTTACTGTAGATTATAGGGGAGGCTTGATAATAAAGAGAGTTTCTGACACTTCTGCTATTGAAGCAGCAACAATGTTAGTTAATGTTGCACAATTCACAAGGGAAACTGTTGAATTGGTTATAGCTAAGGAGTGGTTCAAAAATAAATATAGTGATTTATTGGTTGATTATGGAAAAAACTGACAACAAACAATGCAACTAAAAATTGAATTGGCATTGTTAACAGAAAAAAATGCAAAATTTACAACTTGGAGATCCGATGCAAATAGATGCTACTTCACCTTCTACTTCATAGGAGCCAACACCTATTGTTTCTACACCTCATGCATGTTCTTCATGGGCAATTTTGTCCTACAATATTGGGAATGTTCTCATCTTAGTGGAGGAGCCATATACATCTAGTGCACAATAGGAGGAAGGTGTCAACAAAGAGGAATTACTTGAATAGTTGAAGGAGTATAAGGGAAAATGTGACAAATGTGATAGAGAAATCTTTGTCAGCAATATGAAGATTGTCATTGCAATTTTGGAACATCTCAATAGAGGAGTAAATAATATATTAATTAGAATCCATGCTAATTATTTTTCCATGAAGGATGAAATAAGCAATTTTGATATTGATAAGGAGTTGGCAATTCCTCTCATGGAAACATGGATCCCAAGACTTCAAGAGTTGAGGATGATGGTTGTGGGAGCCAAACATGATACACATAATCATGATAAACTCTAACTTACCATTAAAACCATAAATGGAATCTAAGAATTTAGGGTCTAAAAAATAGAGCCTTTGGAGGAAAAGATTTAAGGGAGTTGCTCAAGGGGTTCCATGAAATGAATCATGGTCTTCTTCCTTGCATATTAAAGGATGATGGTAGTGTAGACACTAAAAAATGTCCTAAGTCTGCAAGTGTCATTTTCTTGGTCGTCGTCTTCTGATAATTAAATACCCTTAATTATTTGATTATCCTTGATCATATTCCTCTATTAATGAAATAATATTTAATTATTTAATTAATTCACTTTCTAATCGTTATTCTATCTAGATTGATTAAATAAATTTAATTGCATCGCTAACATCCCTTTCTTCTATAATTAAATAAAATATTATTTATTTAATTATAAATTGGCTTTCATCATTTAATTTATAGTTAAATAATTATTATTAATTATTTACCTATTCATTTGTCTTTTGACTCTTCTACAGTTAAATAATTATCAAAATTATTTAATTATCCCTTGTTATTTTCTCCTCTATTAAATAATTAATCTAAGTTAATTATTTAATGTATCTTTTCCATTTTCTATCATTTAATTAAAATGGTTGAATAATCATTTTGATTAAATGCCCATTTCGTTTTTCCTCAAAATAAATAATTCCAATGAATTATTTATTCTCATCTTGGTCAAATATTCTTGTCTCATGAGTTAATTATTTGTCAAGTTTTAATTCATCCATTTTCCTCCACTTGCTCATTAATCTTTGTCATAGTTGTCTCTGTCATAGCCATTGGCATCATAGCATTCAATAGCCCACCTCTTTTTGGTGCATCAATCCTCCACTATAGATCTTGACATCTTTTCTAGAAGCTCGATCATGGTCATTTATTTCATAACCTCCCTCTCATGAATTCTTATCCATCAATCTTGGAATCTTTCTAGAGGATTAATCTCATCCATCTATTTGAATGGTTGTCTATAAAAGCACCTTTACTCCATTTTCGCCTTAACAACCACTTATCTCCAAATTTCTACTTATGATTTGCAAGTTATTGCACAACTTCAATAACAAATCTAAGGGAAAATTTTGTAAAAAAGAAATAGGAGAGATAAGAGAAGGAATCAACTGCAATGGGGAATTCTTTATTTTGAATGCTTTCACTTTTATTCCTTATTTGTTTGTATTATCTTGTTTAGATGTAGTTTTCAGCTTAGAAGTGTTGTGGCTATCACTTTATCTAGGCTAGATTGATTTCCCACATCTTACATTAGTGAACCCAACATGAAGATAGAGTTTTGCAAGATTTCATATGGCTTGCTTTTTTTTGTAGATTTCCAAGTACAAAACAACACATTTTCTCAAAACAATGACACATTGGATAGGAAATGACACATTTGTTGAAAAGAACAATGCATTTGTGGAAGCAATGATGGGTGGGAAAATTTGAATTCAAATTTATGACACAATCATTCTGGTGTGATGCAATGTAGCGATGCATTTACTAGAAAGAATGATGCAACTACATGTCTGGTATAAACTTTCAGTTTTTGTTTTTCATTTTTTATTTTGGGATTTTCAAGTAGAGTAGGATTTTTGGTTGCTAACTTTCTGTTTTTATTGTGTGGCTTTGGATTGGAGCTCTTAAAAAACTATTCTTTTGAAACAAAAAAAATTGAGCTTCACTTTAGTTTAGTTTTAAGAAAATTTCCATTTTATCTATTTTCTACAAATTGCATTAGGATCATAAGGTTAAAACAAATCAACATTTTTTAACTCATAAGGTTTAAAAAGAACAAAAATCTACATATTTCACTCATGGGAATTAAAATGAACTTTCATACGTCATTGATCTAAAATTTACAAAGTGTCTTCAAACCATAAGCAAGGCTTAAAATCAGCCAGTGTCTTTCATGTTTGGTGATTTGTAATTGTCTTAGAAGTGTGTATGCTCCACTCTCATGCCATTTGGAGATCTTGAGTGAAAAGAATCATTTAGGTGTCATTTTTATAATTAAACCACATATTTGGATTTGGTGCTTAAAATGAATCCCATGTGAGTGTGAGGAAAAATCACAAAGTATGCTCTCTCCTTGCACCTCATGTGATCTGGGATGATAAAAAATGTGTACTTCCTTGCTTTCATTTACCTTTTATAGGGCCTACCACCCCACTTTGAAAGGTGGGAATGAACCAAGTGGTAACAAAGCTAAAGGCCAAGCTCTTCAAAGCCCCTAAAAGTAAATGTGCTTCTTGATGAAATTTTGTTAGTAATGGGTGTGGATGTGTCACATTGAAAAGTGCCACCCTCAGTAGCCCCATGAGCTACATTAAAATCCTTCCTTAGGGAAAGGACTGGGAGGCCTCTTGACTTGCCATAGTCTTGAGCTAATCAAGTTCTACATGTGTGGTCACTCTAGGATGCCCTTACTAAAATCCAGTTTGTGTTAGTTGCCAAAAACCCTTTTATACACTCAATGATTGCAGGAGGTCAGACCTCTGAAGGTGCCCCACATCTTCACTAAGCTTGTGTAGAGACAAGAATTCCTCCTTGTGGGGAATGAGACTTGGTGAGCCTGAGAAGTGAGTGATGTGGAGGGGAGCTAATGCCACCAAGTCTCTAGATGTATACCTTATTCAAGTGGCTGGAGAAATCCAAGTGGGCATATCAACCAGTGTTTTCCTTGCCAACCATAGGTCTTGTGCATTGTTTTCTATGTGTGTTTTATTTTACCAAACATTTTTCACATCCAAAACTAGAACAAAAACAAGTTCTTAATACTATTTTTTATGTTTTCCAATCCTATTTCATTAAAAACAGTCAAAATCCACTCTAAAAAATAGATAAAAAACCATCAAACTATTAAAAAAAAACTTTTTGTGAACCACAACTATCAAAATAAGAGTTGCATCTGACATTTTGGACTGCAACTTATCACTAGAAAACTGCATTTGTCTGTTTGAACCGCATTTGTAGAAAAAAAAGCCGCATCCAATATATTTCACTGCAACTGTCTATCTGAACCACATTAATAGAAAACAAAGCCGCAATTGTTTGATAATCAAAAACTTTAAAAATATTTGTCCAAAATCTGATCAATCATTTTCACAACAAACTTTTACTGTGAAACTAGAGACTTGCAACCTTTACCAGTCATTTCCAACATTGTCATCTAGGGTTACCTCACACTTTAGGTTGCTTCCTTACCTTGCATAATCAATATTAAACCTTAGGTTGCATCTCCCTTTTAAAATTTTAGACTTTGGAAGACCATTAAGCTTTTGGAAAATCCTTGGTTGCATATTCTATTTTTCGTTGACCTTAATCCCTCATATTATCAATCTTTTTCATCATCACCTTTATCAAATTTGAGTCTTAAGCTTGTGTCCTAGCCTTGACTCAACCTTGTCAAAATTATCCTCTTGATTTCCTTGAAGGTCAATGACACTTGGAATTGTTACCTTGGGTTCAAATTAGCTTAATTCCCATCCTTTGTTTGAAATTTTAGGATTCCTTTGCATTAGTTTCACATTACATCCCTTTGATCATAGCTTTTGTCATCATCTTGCCAAACTTTGACCTTCAACCTAGATTGCACTTTGCACCTTTATCCCAAAAATACAAAAAAATAGTTCATTTTATGGTAGCCTTTGCATCATATCATTTTCCCTTGATTTATAGAATTGGTAAACCTTTCATATCATTTTGCATCAATTAGCCGCATTATCCTTGCATCCTTATATTCAAGAAAATCCAAAAACATAGTCTAGTTTCATCATCATCTTGCATTATCCTCCAACTTGTAAATGTCTCACATGGTTGAAACAAGGTCCCAAACCAAAAGAAAGGACATGGAGTTTTCAAGTAACCCTTTTCATGACACTACCCTTGGAATAGATTCAAATCATTCTACACCTCCAAGAGACACACCACCAAGAGACCACACCAACACATGGGAAAACATAAGCCTAGAAGAGTTCAACAAAAAATTGACCCAAGAAGAAATCAAAAGAGCTTATCAAGACCCAAGAATTTTAAGCATGGTTGATCAACTTGTTAGTGCCAACCCTAATAGATTCTTCTACACACTAGCTAAAAAGGGTGCCAAATTACCTTAAGGATTTGATGTATCAACTATTGTAGAAGAAGAAATCAAAAATCCATTTGCACTTGGCATGCCATTAAGAAAGTATACAATTATTTAATTAAATACCTCCAAGAAATGTCATGTATCATGGCTATATCTTTCCTATAGGAGTATTATTAATGATAGTATATATAATTAGTAAAGCCAACTAGCACAATTATCAAACTCAAAAGGTAGTAATACATTACCAATGAGTTCATATGAAAAAAGAGGGTTCCCATCAGGAAGGGAATACATTAAACTGAACAGTCATCCATGCAAATGTTCAGGCTTGTATGCATCAATACGTGTATGCACATATGCATGTATATGCACAACCACAGGCTTGTAAATTCGCCTGCCATCATATGCTTGTGTCCATATGCATATACCCACAGTGGTGTATGCAAGTTCCTCTTACATGTGCATATATGCCTGCTTGGTTTAATTTCTTTGATAGTAAGAAGGTAGACAAATTGGTTTCAAAACCTAAAACCACTTATGACAAAACCACATCCAAAAAGTCACACAAAAGACTTACCTCAACATAGGACTCCTATTACAGTCTTCTAGGGTTCCTAGATCCTTTTGACCTAACCTCAGCTCAAAAGGAAATTTCTAGAGCATCCCAACACTACCTCTTTACTCAGATGATACTTTCCCTCCTCCAGAGATTGTGATATGTGCTACCTTGCATCAAACTCCAAACAAGAGAAAATTAGTCTGACATCTACATATCATAATAATCTCCATTGCATATTCTCTATCTATGCATTTATTGAAAATAAACTTTTCTTTTTCTAGGGAATCAAAACACAATTTATTGATTTTGAAATAAATCATAGCTCATATCATAATGGAATATTTGTCATTTCTTTAAGATAACTCAATCACAAAAAGATTTCACCATGTTATGCATTATTCAATCAAAATTTGGATTGTTCATTTTTCATAATTGCAAAAAGTAAAAGTGTTTTTAAGCATCTAGGGTGGGATGTAACATCTCTCCCCCCTTAAGATTCATTGTCCTTAATGATGTTTAAGTTTTTAAAATAAAATCATAAGTTAATGTATACAAATTAAAAAGGAATCTCATAATCCTACAAAAGATGAGGAAATCTTTTCTTAATATCTTGGTAATATTCCCAGGTGGCACCATCCTTGGTGTATTCGTCCCATTGTACCTTGCATTGAGTAACTTCATGGTTGCACAGATAGACCTTACGCATTTTCAGAACCCTGATGGGTTCTATCACTACCACTCTTGGATCCTACACCTACAAGGCATTCAAATCAATCACATGATTACTGCCAGGAATATATTTCTTCAAGTATGAAACATGAAAGGCATTGTGCATTCTAGACAAGACTGGTGGTAGAGAAATCCGATAGGCCACTGGATTAATTTCCTCCAAAATGTCAAAGGTTCCAACATAATGTGGTGCTAACTTTGTAGACTTCCCAAATATAATGGCACATTTCTATGGTTTGGGCTTAATAAAACTTTGTCTCCAACTAAGAACCATCTAGGAGTTCTTTTGGCATATGCATAACTCTTTTACCTATCATTGGCTTCTACCAATCTTTTCCTGATCATCCTGATCTATTCTTCCATTTCTGATAGCATCTTGAGGCCAAGGCTAATCCTATCTTCTAGCTCGTCCTATCTTATAGGAGTGTGACACTTGTGCTTGTATAATGCCTCAAATGGTGCCATCTAAATGGTAGAATGATATGTATTATTGTAAGAAAATTCGACAAGCGAAAGATAATCTTCCCCATTGTACTGTTGATCCATGCAGTAAACTCTTAGGTCTTCTAGTACTTGGTTCACCATTTTTGTCTAACCATCTGTCTCAGGGTGATATGCCAAGCTTATATTTAGCTAGCTTCCAAGGGATGTGAAAAGTGTTTTCCAAAATCTAGAGGTCATTCTGGCACCCCTATCAGAAATGATCTTCTCTAGAACCTTGTGCAACCTAAATATTTCTTGCATGAATTTCCTTGCTATAATGGGTGCCCCATCTATTAGGTTCCTTGGAATAAAATGTGCTACCTTATTAAGCTTATCCACTACCACCAAAATTGTGTTGTGCCTATTCTAGACATTGGAAGTCCTTGTACAAAATACATTCTAATTACTTGCCACTTCCACTCTGGACTATCGTGTGGATATAGCAACCCTATCAAGTATTAATGTTTCACTTTAACTCTTGGGCATCCTAAACACTTTGCCACATATTTTGTGGCATCCCTATTCATCACTTTCTAGAAGTACAATGATCCAATGTCTACCATGAGTTTAGTTACTCCTAGATGTCTAGAATAGGGCACATTATGAGCTTCTTGAAGAACCAACTTTCTTAACTCCCCTAAGTCAAGAATGTACATCATTCTTTTGTACCTAAGCACCCCATATGTATCAAATTGAAAACCATCATATCTATGATCTTGAGGATCTTTTGATAAGGCCTATTTAACCTGTACATAGTATTCATCACCTTTTGAGAAATGAAGTACCTGATTTCAAAGGTTTATCTGAATAGTCAGTATAGAGGATATATGCCTCCTTCTACATAGAGCATCTGCCACTCAGTTCTCTTTCCATTTAATGTAGTTGATTTCAAAGTCATAATCCAATATTAGCTCAAGCCACCTTCTTTGTTGAGAATTCAGATTTGGTTAAGTAAGAAAATATTGCAACCCTTTGTGGTCAGATCTTAGTTTGAAGGGTCTTCCCAACAAGTAATGCCTCCATACTTGAATTTGTGCACTATTGCAGCCAATTCAAGATCATGGGGAGCATAGTTTTATTCATAGTTTTTTAATTTATAGGATTCATAGGTAATGACTCTTCCATCTTGCATGAGTACACCACCCAACCCTTCTCTTGAGGCACCTACTCTAGATCTGGTACTTGTAGTACCGATGTTGTTGTTTGCTTTTCTTTCAAAATTTTAAAAGCCTCTTGACACTTATTTGTCCAAACACATCTTTTCCCTTTTATCTAAAGAGATGTGATAGGACATGCAATTCGAGAGAAATTAGCCACAAATTTTCTATAGTATCTGGCCAACCCCATGAAAATTCGGACCTCATGTACATTCCTTGGCTCTGGCCATTCCAAAATGGCCTTAATTTTAGCCGGATCTACCTCTTAGTGTAGGTTTTTTATTCCGTATTATAAGGTTTTTCCTACACATTTATTTAAGCTTGCTTAGGTTAATAAATCATGTTTAATTAGGTGAGAGGATTATGAGGTGTCACCTTCCTACATGTGAGCATCCATTAGCTATCTTGGGAAGATACTTTACTATCTTTAGTACGATAGATGGTTGCTCCTCATTGGTCGGTGTTGCCACCTCCTCCATCTCTCTAGTCTATATAAGCATGCTACCTAGCTTGTTTATTCATTCGATAGTTGGACATAGTAATCTGATGCTATTTTTCCTTAGAGCACTTCACATCAGCTTTCTCTCGATATCACTGTTATGCTGCTCATTTTATTTGCATTTTACAGTTTATTTGATCTATCTCTTTCAATTTGATTTTGGGTTGTAATCTGTTTCTTAGATTTTAACATGGTATTGGAGCATGTTTTGAACGATTAGATCTCTGTAGTGATCTTGTAAAACTCTGTTGTTTTTTTCTCTTGCATTGCATACGATCTGGAGAACAACAAGGTTTATGAAGATCCAGTAATCTTGTTTCTGTCAGTCAGCTTGCATATTTTGTGTTTCAATCAGTATTTCAGGTTGCAGCATGCCTTTTCTTGTCTTAGGTAGCTGATACATAATTTTCATGCCATTCTTTTGGTTACTGGAGTCGTTTTTTATTGCTAAAGGCGTCTGATTTACATTGGGTCTACATCTTTTGTACCTAATCAGGAAAAACTCCTTTTGGGTTTTGTTCACCGCATTAAAAAACCATCTAAGTATCTTTTAGTTTTTGCATGCAGTCTATATATTTTGAAAAAACAAAATCAAAAAGCTTCAGCCATACCCCTCTCCGTTGGAAATTTCAAATTTGAAGACAATTTTCAAATGCTTCATTCTTGCTCATACGAACTCCGTTTTTCAAGATTTTTTTTTTTTATCTTGGCTATTTTTTGTGCTCTATGCAATAGTGTAGTCATTTTTTTGATTTGGATGTAGATGTTTTTCAGAAATTATAGATTCTCAGTTGTGACATTGTGTAGTCCTCGTTTTGGGAACTTTGAAGAGGCATAACTTTTGCATAAAACCTTGGATCGAGGTGATTCTTTTTTTGAAAGTGAATTTTTTTTCATGTAGCTTTTAGTGGTGTTATTTATTTTATTAGGTATTGTGCCTAAGTTGTATTTTCAGCATATTCTCCTTTTGAGGATCTGTAATAGCATTGAGATTAAATCCACTAAGTATTTCTTGTTAGTGGTAATTGTAAATGCACTAAATATAAAGTACCAAAATCAAATTTTCTTGGGGGGGTTCATTGTGTTGACTCTTGTTAGCACATATTCTCTTTTAGAAACATGATTTTATGCATCGTGGTTAAAAAAATTTAATGGGGTTAATTTTAATCATGAACTGAGATAAAGTTCCATTATTGGGGTTTATTCATGGATATTAGTAATGAATTTCACAAATCTATTGTAAGGCTAAATTCAGAGAACTACTTTTCTTGGAAGAAAGGGATAAAGAATCAATGCCTTGAGTAGGATCTACTACCCTATCTCCTTGGAATTTTTCCTGAGCCAAGTGACTATGATAAGAAGAATGCATGGTTTAACAACAATGACATGGTCTATGGACTAATATGTCTTACTATATCTGAGGATATTTTGCATCATATTGAGCATATTGAGTGCCCTTTCATTGCATGGACAATCATCCAATAATTGTATGGAGAAATTGAATCTCCATCTGAAAGTGATGCTTCCTTGGATGACCAAGCACTTACTGAGATTCATGACGCCTCTTCTCAAGTGGAAATATCTTCATTGGATGATTAGTTTATATGGTTGACATTCATTGATACCCCATCACCATCACCTGTTGCTACTTCAGATTCTAGTGTTGCTTCTTTGAAAGTTTCCAATGATTCTTTGTAGCAAGACATTCATTGTCTTTTAGATTTAACTTGGAATGATCTCTTGATAGGTATTTCAGACTTGTTTATGGAGACACATATTGAATATTTGGGAGACACTATTGATGATAATCATCTTCTCTATGGGTATGTGCAGGATCATCGTGCAAAAAACAGGCCCTTAAGTGGCAAAAAAATCAGAAAAATCATTGTTAGGCAACTTGACGTAAATATTTGAATAAGTTATCTATATTATTTCAAAAATATGTAAGAATAGAATTTTTAGAAAATTGAATTTGGTTTCTAAAATACTAGGTTTATTTAAAAATAAATAAAATCTATTTGGTGAAAATTTGAAATTTCAATGCAATAGTACTTAAATTTCAGGGAAAAAATAAGAAGTAGGTGTCTGTCTGACCACCCTAACCATAATAAAATGATAATATTTTTTTATAAGATTTTAGAAATAAGTAGAGGACTCATGTCAGGATGTGATGCATATTTTTTTGTAATTTTTTTCCAAATAAATAATTAATTATGAATTTTTTATTACAAATTTTTAAAAAAAAAACTCATATGTTTGACCACTTTAACTTGGTCAAAACTTCATGAAATTTATTTTTTATTTTTAATCCTATAGTTATGTAGGCATAGAATGTGATGCATGTTTGGATTCAAAAATATGATACCAGATCTGTCCCGGCCTATCGATCAAGACTTTAGTCATAATTCTAATAGTAAATGAATAATAATTATTTATTAAATTAAAATTAGATCATAATTTATATTTTTGGAAAGATGAGAATCTCCTCTAAAAACCCTTTTCGTTTCATTAATTTTGGGTGAAAAAAAAGTCATCAGCCACATACCCCCATAATATTGCCACTTTTTGGCGCACCATGATCCTGCACATACCCCTATAATGAAGTAAACTTTTCTTTAGATGTTGTGAGGGATCACTTTGATCCTCCTCTTCATTCTCTACATGATCATTTCCTATAGTTTGACATGAGTGTGGATACTTTGGATTATCATTTGGAGAAGATATCTTCAGAGGAGATACTTAATTCTTTGGGTTATGCTCTACATCAATCTCTAAGAGATTCTGATTTGTCATCTTCAACAGTGTGGCCTAGAACACTTGATTTGATTGTGGCAGCTTTCAACATCGATATGGGAATAATTGAGTCAACTTCAAAGACTTCATTCATCTTGCATGTTCTTCCTACATATTCCTTTCCGAAGTGGGGAGAAAGTGTGCATACACCTTTGATTGTGTTTCTTCCTAAAGGGAGGAATGTTGTTCGATGATCGTGGACCATCTTCTACATCTGGTTTTGAGCATCTACCATTGCATCTCTTTGGGGGGGATTCTTTTTCCTTCCACTTCTTTC
>VDFB02325218.1:109876-124005 GCA_007258455.2 Sequoia sempervirens | reverse complement strand
TTCTTACCCTTTACAGGTGGTATTGTTCCATAATTTGTGCTCATTCCTGTTTAAATATGTTAAATTCTAATTAGATGTGAAAAATAATTTCCATATAACTACTAATAGATGATCCAATTTTTCATTTTTTGTTTTCAAATTGCAAGGAAGCTAAAATTAATTGGGTACATAGAGGAAAATATAGAGAGACTTGAACCAAATACCTGGTGGACAGTACTGGTAAGGCCCCTCGTAAAAGGAGAACTGTTTAAATCGGAAATATGGAAGCCAGTTAGCAATAATATTGCAAACCACACTCATATACTGGTAGACTGATGTTCCGTCGTTGGATGTGATCAAAGAGACCCGAGGCTTGGATTGCATCTTCGTTGAGAGTATATGAAAATGAACAATTTTGGAAATTCGTGTCCTCAGTAATTGTTGAAATCTGATTATCAGGGAAAAACTCTAAGACTGTGTACTTCTGCCTTCCAATTGCGATTACCGAACGTGCGTTCTCTTCACAGTCGATTTGAAATTTCGGCAGACCACATCCACTTTCCCGCAAACCGAAAGGATATGGGATGTCTTTACCGCCACATGTCTGATTTTTGCAAGAAGTATAACCGAGGTCTGCGCATAGCGAACACGGGAGTAAAAGGGTATAGACAATGAAGGTATGAAGGAGATTAAAACGAGACATTGAAGTAAAAAGGGAAAGGATTGCAGACACCCGGCCAATTCAGTCACTGCAGAGGTATCTAATCAGAATGAAATCATGGTAGCATTTGAACGACTCAATGATCCACTCAGCAAAAGTCAACAAAAGTGGGCACTTACATGGTCAATACGCACCCTAATAACTAATAAATAACTTTTTTCTTTTATCTCGAAACCCCCAAGTCAAGATGATTAAAACATCCAAAAGGGGCTCAAATCTATGAAAATGTTAGTAGAAATCATTAGAACAAGAATCTGAATTATTATCTTATTTATTCAGAATGTTGTATAAGTTTGAAAATTATATAAAAAATAAGAATAAATCACAAAATAATCTCAAAATTTATACTCTAGAAAATCTCATAAAAAGGAAAAATAACTAGTACTAATAGTTTCTCATCTATCAAATATATTAATAAAATTGAAACAAGTACATAGAAAATATACAACTTGTAGCTATTCTAAGTGTTCACTATCAAGTCTCAAATGTCTTCTACAATTGAATTCATGTTGATTTGATCACCACAACACTCACACAAGCCTCCAATTTGACTCCAATTTGATCGCTCATGTGCACATTTCCAAATAACTTAAGCTCTTATGCAGTGGCTCAACATAAGGTTTATTCATATCAGATTATTATTTTGTGCATTCAACACAACGCTAAGATGCTTTTGTATAGAATACTCCAATATAATGGCTAAGATGCTTTTGTATAGAATACTCCAATATAATGGCTTTGGACACATCTATGCAAGTATTGATTCTAAAAAAGATTGTGTAACTTTATGCAAGATAACCACATATATACCATTTAATTATGTCACAATTTTAGGAATTGATATTCAAAGATACAATAATAATAGTTTGATCCTACAAGAATACTTTGAGATGCATACATAGTTAAAAAGTGGGTGCACATGCATATACTCTAGCATGTCAGTCCAACACGATATATTTATTTGTAGACGTTCTATCTATGAAAGGGAGTGAGATAATTTGGAAATCAATGGTTGCTATCATATAAGTATAATGAAAGATGATTTAATATATTTGAGGCATTAAATTTAATTATTTTTCCTCCATCATTTTTTCATTTCACCAATTTTTTGCAAGACACATCCGACTATGTAATGAGGAGTAGAGGAGGAAGCAGACTTAGAGGTGATGGCAACAAACTTGGTTCATGCTTGATCTCTCTATATTTTTGGGTTCTTTTATGTGTTTAATTTTAAATTATTTGCCTTTGCTTAGGATTTTTTAGTTAGGTTTTGGTGAATGGTTATTAATGAGCACTGAGTTAATCTATGTCATTTTTATGGTTTCTATGTGATCCTTGATTATGTTGGCATGAAATATGTGTAGTAAATTCCCACCTTGCTTTCAATGATTTGGAGTTAAGGTACTAATATTTGTAATATTTCATGCTATTAATTTGCTCAATAGCAACACTAATACAAGTATACTCTACTCATTGGTCACAACTTTTTTGTTTGCAAATTTATAAATAATTTATCTTGTTATAAAAAAGATTCTTTCTTTGTTTAAGTTCTCTTATTTCCCCCTTCCTTGAAAATTAGTATGTAACATGCATTATTAAGGACTTTTCTTATTTTGAATTTCTTACTATTAAAAGAGAATTAAAAATATGAAGATTGTCCATTGTATATAAATTGTTGAAGGGGATATGAAGAATGTGTGGCATATGCTTGTTAATGTAGCCTCTTAGTTGAGGTGGGATATGATTATTTAAGCTACTTTGTACATATATTAATTTAGGATAAATTTTTAAAAAGGACGTGACTATATTTTATTGTTGGTATTTGAGATTAGTGTAGGGAGATACAATATAATTTTAGATATTTAAGGAGAGATAATAAATTAATTGATGTCATTAAATTTTAAATTAGTTTATCAATTAAGATTTAAGATATTGAGATATATAAATGGAAATGAATTATATTTTATTTAAAATTAACGTAATGTTAATCTAACTATTGTGATATATATTTTTGGATTGATATTTAGAATTGGATATGTAATTAGAATCTTGAAACTTAGAATAAAGATGGAAATTAAGAGAGAGTGGGGAGGGGGGCATTGATAGAGTAACGTGAATAAATAAAGATAGATAAGGATAAGAGATATAGAGGGAAAGAGAGAGAAAAAGGAGATTGAATTTTGATCAATCATTTTATGCCAAGAATCCAAAGATGACACGTGTCCATAAGAAACCATGCTCAAGAAATATCATTTAATTAAAAACCCAATAACTCACCTTTAAGATATTATAATATAATTATAAATATATGACATTTTATGTAATATAAATTATGAAATATATTTTTAATATAATATTATATATTTAATATTTATTATTCTATATTCTATATTATATAATATATTATTTAATTTAACATAATATATATTAATCTATAATATTATTTAAATTAATCTATAAGAAATCAAAATAATTAATTAGAAAGGGGGTCTATCTTATAATAACAAGAGCTGCAGAGCAGCGAAGTTCCTGTCAAAGTGTGCAAGAACGGTTTTGTTCTATTTTTTGTGTATGCATTGATTGTTGAGGTATTGTGTTCTTGTCATATTTCAAAATCTATTCTTTAGAATCAGTCCTCTGCATTTGCAAGTTGCACAAGGGTTTCCAGGACAATAGGAAACACGATTGATAAAAATACATGTTTACTTCAAAAATAACAAACATCCTTTTCCTTCAAAATTTGATCCAAAAAATACAAACATTGTGCTCCTTGCATTTGTAAGTTGCACAAGGGTTTCAAGTCCTGCTTTACAGTAGGAAACATCATTGATAAAAATACATGTTTACTTCAGAAATAACAAACTATCATAGTAAGCAAGAGCATGCCTCTCGTTCATTATTACTAAAACCATTCATATATGTTGTAAATCTGTAGGCATCCTCTACTAATAGGATAGCATGCTGCCCATGAGGCCTATCAATGAGTGTAACAGTATTCTTTAACCGGGCTAATAGATTTGTCAAACTGTATCCAGCCTTACCGTGCCTCTGACTATTAGTCAAGTATCCCTCAGATGCCATGATTACAGAATATGCACAAAATGGATTTTTTATGAAAGGCTTTACAAACTTTTAAGTGAATGTAATTGGCAGATGTAAAACCAAATTCCACAATTTTTTCCCAGCATCCTGCCTACCAGTGCTAACATGAAAGCTTTGGAACAGGGTATGGACATCCAGCAGAGGATAAACGAAGGGGAATTTTTGGCAGATGTTATAGTTGCAAGTGCCCTGACAGACATGTAAGCCAAGTGTGGAAGCATAGTCAAGGCACACGAACTGTTTGACATAATGCCTCTAAGAGATGTATCCTCTTGAACAGCAATGATTGTTTCACAAGTAGAAACAAGAATAGGCATTCTTCTATTTTGTAAGTTTTCAAAATATAATCTCCAAAAGTAGCCTAGTTAGAATAAATTTAGCAGATCTTGTAATTTCTCTTTTATGCTATGCACAATGCATGGTATGATTCGAGCATCCAAATTCTGTAAATAACTTGTGGTTCTACAAAAGACCTTTGTATTGTTCAAAAATAAAGAAAGTTGTACAAAAGCAAGATCATGACTGTTAAATTACATGATCAAAAGTTCGGGAAATCTAAACAGCAAGGACATCCTAAAGAAATCACTCAAAATAGTTGACGAATATTGAAATTATATTCAACATAAGTAACTTTTATAGATGAAAGAGTTATTCTTATAAATATAAGTTATAGAGAAAAGGCAAAGAACCACAAACTCTAAGATTCAAGGGAAAGCAGAATGTAGTTATTTATCTATATTTAAACACAAGGAACAACTGAACAGAAAATAAGTAATTCATCCATGATAAAATGAAAAATAAAATCAAAGAAATAAATCCTTATCCCATTATCATAATTAGTTCTCGTGAACTTCAATAAAAGTGTAGAGACAGATGAACACGGGTAAGAAGATATTTTTAACAGAAAATAAAATTCACTATAAACAGTGTCAGCCATATTTAGACAAATGGGAAACGTACAGAAACAAATCATGGAAGAAACCTAGAAAGCATCCCAAAGTAAGAGAGAAGATGTAATTTGGATATAATATAGACAAGAATTTCAAAATTGCAAGCATTTCTAAACCAACTTTATGTATAGATGAAGAAGCCTTTTTTTGAATTACAAGTAGCTCATAACACAAGTAGTGAGAATTAATAAAATGGTCACAATCATGGGCGAATTTTACTTTTATAAGATATGTAGGCCAGGTGAAGTCATTAGAATATATGCTCTTTGCTCTGCCCAGCTCACAACCTAAAATTTTGCAAAGTTGAAACGAATAATGTAGGATAAAGCTGCATCATCTACTGGAAGCAGAATACTGAAATCATATTAAATAATTAATGTCCACCTTCTCGTATCTTATTTTTGGGATCAAAGTTTTTTGTTGCAATTTTCATCAAGCTTAAGCTGAAATGATTGCCTGTCATTTTCTTTAATTCTGCTAAGCCTCCAACCACAAATAGGAAGAATTCACAAATGAGTTGTAAGTCATAAGGCAAAAACATTGATGGAATTAGGTGGTATCAATTTTGAAAATTACTCACCTTTGTCCCTTCTAATGAAGTTGAATATGTTTTCCCATGTTTTTGTCTTCTTGATAAAGATTGCAGAAATAATCAGCAAAATGCTCAGAGTCACCACTACTCTAACAATAGTTATAGCTATTTTATTATTCTTAATGTTCTTTGGAATGTGGTACTTGAATTCTGCTAGATAGATATTCAGCAATATCAAATACCGGCAGAAAATGGAGGGATAACAAGAAATTTATTAGAACACCATAATTCAAGTAATTACTACATGATTAAAAAAATTCAAGCTATTCCCTTGGCATTCTTGGAAAACAATACAGAATTTTTACATAAAAATTTTACTTACCAGGATCAACTATAATAGCTGATATCAAAGGTCCATAGATTTCTTCTTGAGACTCGCAACATGTTCCTTTACCAGCCCAAAAAAGTGTATCTCTAAGATATTATTTGTGACATTGATAGTGAAGTTCTTGACAACTACAAGATTTTCCCCTAGAGCTTCCTCAATTATATTAAAATCCTTCAACACATTCTTGCCCCGCATAATTGTTTATCAATTTGACCAGCACAACTGTTAGAATTATCCATTTTGTAGTGGTCTAAGACATTGAAATCAGATTGCAATCTTGCTGGAGACACCTAAATACTGAAACAAACTGCTAGAGGGGAAGGATATACCTGAATATAGACATCAAATATCCAGACTCTATTTGAATTTTGGGTAGCTAGAAACTGTATCTCTGGAATACAACACAAAATGTAATTCAGCAAGCAGCACCACCACAGAATAATTGTGTTCTAAACACATCAAAGCGCATAGAAATTGAGTGGGAATGTAAAGATGAATCATTTAACTGACTATAAGATCCAGCTGAAATGCAAAAGTAAACAGATCCACTTTCTACATGTTAAGAAGATAAAATGGCATCACAATTGTAACTATTTCTTTCAAGCTTTATTGTTCAATCTAGCTCTATTCCAAAACTATGAACTTCAAGGACAGAGGAACGTGTTTTTTAACAGAGGAAAATCACATATGCAGTTTTCTTTAGTTTGAAATTCACTGCTCTCAAAAGATTCTTTGGTGCCTTATTCTTCTATATAGTGACCCAACTCCAAAGATCCCTACACCATTGAAGATGACCATGAGGAAATGCAATATTTTAATTGTATTAATCATATGAGAAGACTCAAAGATAGTATGGGCACACCTCACTCTCTAAAATGCGGTAATGGCTTCAATCTATATAAAATTAACCTATGTCCATAATTTCATTAAAGCTAGAGAATCATGCAAATAGCAGCAGGTCATCTCCATCTCAAATAAAATTTGGCTCTCAACAAAAATCTGTAAAATTTTCTTGGACTTAGAGAATGGTTAAAAAGTTAAAATACACATTTCGCTTTTCTTACATTTTCTTTTTGTGTGTGGGGGGATGGATGCTTGAGATGAGGTGCCATCCTGGAGAGTTACACCAAAGCCCAACCCATCCCAACAAAGGTGAATGCCCTATGATTTACTACCGAATCACACCCAGGCAATTTTATATTTCTTGATAAAATCACTAGCATTGACAGATTCGCGTGGTTTAGAACTAACTTTTTTAGCTTAAATGAAAAACTTAGACCCTTTCTTCTATGCGACGTGGCAACTGCATGGATATCAATTCCTTTTTCTTTATCCTGCAAATGCCTAGTTCTAGTGACCAGGACAATGGAAAATGTCTAATAACTGAATGAAGGAAAGCGTAAAGTTAACATGTAGCCTAGTTATTCTTTGGGACTACTTCAGCTTTATAAGCAGCCATTTCCAGTAAAATCTCCTTGGCTTATGATTTGATAATGTGCGCAGAGCCTTCCCTAGCTGACACAAGTAGGTTTACTAATTTTCAGTTGATGATTTACACAAATTCAATAAAAATTTGTTACTTGTATCTCTCATCTGTAATCTTTGATCCATATCCAACGATGTTCTTCCTGTATTGAGAGAAAATTTGTAGCAGGCATTGGGCCTGTAGCTATGGTTACACCATGAAAATAAGGGTCAATAAATAGCTGATAAGGACTGAATTTATACAGGTCACAAAACTTTACATCTTTACAAAATACTATAATAATATTCCTATGTTTTAAACCACCAATCCAATTCTGGGTGTGGAATAGCAAAACAAAGTGGACAGATGTAATTCATGGGTAAATTCAAGCGAGGAAAAGCTGACTCATGGCATCTAAGACACAATACACCCTCAAAGGGCATTTATCAACCAAAAGACACATAAATCTTAAGATAAATGTGCGAAAATCAGTTTGATATATCTTTGAAGAGCTGTTGTTTATGCAATATTGGACAACGATTGGATACAACAATCAAATGGATCTATTTGTTCACTATTAATAGGATTGTGAGGTGTAGCAGTGTACAAAATGCACTGTAACACAAGATATGAAAACATTATAGAACACAGAACTCAAACCATAAGCACTAAATAATAAAAGTTCATAGAAACTTTCAACTTCAGAATGGAGACTCTGTCCTATGGTCTCATTATCCTTGACTTAGAAGTAGGCCAAAGATCAGAATTATTCAAGTAACAGTGTACACTGTGATAAGCTCCTGAAGGCAATGGCATAGCGGCAAAACCATGTATAAAGAACAGACATCTGATTAGTTGTTTATAGTCTTCATTATTTTTTAATTAACTTGCAGACATCTCTCTGAAGACAAGCCACAAATAAAATAGGCCACGAGGAACTTTTAAATGAAAATATATTTGATAATGTATACATCTTTTTGGAGTTGATTTTCAGTATATAAAGATAATACTTAATACCATCTTAATGGTTTTTTCCTTGGATATTAACTTCTGATAGTGAGTGAACTAAGAAGTCCTCTTTTGTTATCTAGTGCAGACTCTTTATTTCTGTGTTCCATTTAGAGACCAATTGTTGGAGTATTATAGCCACAATAAGCCAACAGGGGAAGCAGAGGAGAATCTTCTACCATGCTTGGAAGATCTCTTTATGCAGGTCAATAAATTCATAGGTTTTTAGAGTAATATTAGGAAGATGGAGTTGTACAATTGCATTGAATGGATAGATAGTAGTGTGAATAAAAGTTTAGCATTTTTGTTTTGAGCAATGAGTCTCTACATATAAATTGACAGCTTAAATCTTTTGACTTTCCTTATACTAGAAAGTGAAATCATAAAAGTCATTTTAAAATACTCCTTACTGAAATATGCTTGCTTCTTGCCCAGCCTTTTTTATCTGGAGAATATCTTAATAGGTGTGATTTTATCAAAGGAGGTAGAAGACCCTTTAGAATAGGGAAGTGGAATGATTGGAGAAGCTTCATTGTCTGTATTTCAATATTTTTTCTTTGGCAAGGTACCGATTCATATTTTACTCTGTTGTTACTTGTCCTCCTTTTCTTTTCCAATTGCAATTGCCTTATACTATATGGGCTTATTCTTTGTTATATGCTGTGGTTTCTCTATTTCAACCAATTGGTTACGAATTAAGATCAGCTAGATAGAGAACCATTGCACATCCTTACATAAAATCAGTCAGGAATATAACTGTTATTAGTGATTGTTAAGAACATCCATAACAAGGGCATACTTGTTTGTTTTTCTTTGAATTCTATTTTCATGTATATCATAGAGTAGTGTCCCCATCCTTAATTTGTGCCTGGATCACCACCATGAGTTTGGCTCGTAGGGTAATTTACTCCCAAAGAGAAAAAGAGTTTGGTGGTTTTCAGCTGCGAATTGACTATTCCCCTTATGGGTCTAATCACTTTCCATGTTGTCAGACTCCAATTCTTTGAGTTCATTTCCTTGGTATTTGGGCAATTTGGCAGCTCAGCTATATGAATTTATGATCAATCAGAAATAAAGCCATTAAAGATCCTTACATAAATGATCAACCAAAACCAAAGAGGCATTGCTGATTGTCCTTGTAAGTCCATCCATAACAAGGCCATACTTGGGTACTTTTCCGTGCATCGAATTGTGCATTTATCTGGCACTTCTGACCCTCAACTGAGCTCTGCTGGTAACTTGCAAACACTGAAAGAGGTTGGTGTTTTCTGTTGCTAATTTAATATTTCCCTGGGCTCTTCAATCTTGTCTGACTAAAAAACATCTTGGTTATCTATGTGCTTAGCAGTCAATGTTCCTTTGTTGTCGTTAGGCTCTATGCCTGCTTTTGAACTTCCTTGTTTTGATACTTGCTCAAATTTTGTAAATTATGGTTTTGATCTCATGACCAAAACTGTATGTAAACCAAAACTTGCCAATCCATCTACTTCTAAAGTAATCTAGCTACAACCAGTGTAATCCACCTCAAATGAGAATAACCAGTGCTTACCCACTGCAAGAGGATTTCTCAGCAGCCAAGCTTCAAAATCATGGAACTACAACATAATTTAGTTTTACACATAAATGTAGCACTGGGAATATTAAAAAATGGATCTATGAATTTGAACTTTCTTTTCAAATAATACAGTGAACACATCATAGTGCATGGTTACTTTATAATTTTTTTAAGTTCGCTATCTTATTTTTTTTATTTGAGCCATAGTAGCACTGAAACTTGGACTCATCTCAGACTAGCTGGGCATATTTTAGACTCAGGCTCGGACATGGAAAAGAAACTATGCACAACTCAACTAATTAAAAATTTGTAAATTTTAGAAAAAGCGATACTCTAGATTGAACTTTGAAGAAGCAGCTGCCAAAGAACAAGGATTGAAATGAAGCAGAGGTCAGGCACAACAAGCTTTTGTTTTTTGATTGTAAAATTTGCCTAACTGTTAGATCTTTAGGGGTTTAATTTATCTAATTTCAATTTTTTTTTATGTTTTTGTAACAAAGTGGCCTTCAAATATGGCAATTGGATAAATATGGCGTTTCTATTACCTTTTCTGTTTAGATTTTGGCTAAATAAGTGTAAGAGGATTGTACTAAATATGCAAGTCAGCCTACCAAGTCAAAGCAGAGAAACTCTCCTCTGTGTGCTCAGCTCTTAATCTGCAAGTCTGGCAGAGACCGGCGAAGGCTCAATACCATGAAACTTAGAGGCATCGAGCTGATTATCTAGACCCTATAGTGTTTGCCACACTACCACGCTTTTTTCAGAAGAACAGAGTATAGTGCTTGTTTAAGCCCTTAGCCCAAACAGCTCGAGATCAAATAAGAAATCTCAATAGGTAAAAGTCACAAATGTTACCATCTAAAGAATGGATGCGAACGGTAGTGGGATGGGTACGTGGGTACGGCAAAAAAATTTTGGGGGCTTGGGTACGGAATCGGGTACGTTAGTACAAAAATACAATATATATATATATATATATGCAACATAGAAACAAAATAAGTTTCGAATGTCATATAAATTATAAGGCTAAGCAATAAATTATTAATTTTTTAGATTTAAATTGTATAAATTATAATTTTTTTAAATCTTAAATTATATAAATTATAAATGTTTTAAAATTCAAATCTAAATTTCATAAATCTAAGATTATAATTTCTAATTTTATAAAATAATTATAAATTTTTTAAATCGTATAATTATAATTTATGATTTATGAATATTATATTTTTAAAATTATATATGAATAATAGATTTTAAAAATAATATATGAAATTATGAATATTATATTTTAAAAATTATAAATATTAGTATAATAAATTTATATTTTAAAAATTATACTATAACTATATTTATTTTAATTTTTAAAAGGTTTTGAAATTTTTTCGTTTTTTAAAACAATTCAGAAAAAAATAAAAAAAATAAAAATAAAAATAAATAAACGTTAAAAATCTAAGCCCTACTTGGTCCGCTTCTCTGGTCATGTTTTCTGGTTCTCCCGCGCCGCGCCTGTGTTTCTCTATGCCCGTGTTTTCTGGTTCTCCTGTATCCGCGTTGCGCCTGTGTTTCTCTCTGCCCGTGCCTGCGTGGTTTCTCTATGCCGTGCCGTGCCTCCGTGGCGGTTCTGGCCTTTCTATGCCGGCCGTGGTTGGTGAGCCGCTCCGTGTCAATCCAACGAAAATTCGCGTTTCGAGTCACCATGTCATCAAAAAAGCGAATCGCTGAATCAGAATCGTTTTTAAATTTTTTGAATCGAACCCACAGAGCGAAAATCGATTCCGGCCGATTCTACGCGAATTCGATTCGATTGAACGACTCTAAACGGAATCGCCGGCGAACCTAGCGGCGAATCCTAGGTTACCAATGATAATGTTGTATGAAGATGTAGATCAAGCAAAGTAACGGAGGAAAGTCATAAAACTCCAAAAGCAAACAACCGCCATATTTTTTAATTAAAACCCCAAATGACAAACCATGTGCTGGCTGTCTAAACTTAACTTAAAAAAAGACCTTTAAAATAATAAGCGCAAAATTTCTGAAAAAGCTGTATTGTATTCATTGTGTTAAAAGTGCATGAAACATCTTAGAAATAACAAAAAAAAATGTGCAGGCTGTTTTAAAATTTCTAAAAAGTTTTATTGGGTTCATTATATTGACTCTAATAAATCCATAAAACATCTTTAAAATAACAAACAATGTGCAGGTTGCTTAAGTTTAACCCTAATAAATCCATGAAATGCCTTTTAACATACAAACAATGTGCAGGTTGTTTAAGCTTTACCTTACAAAACACCTTTTAAATAATTGGCACAGTTTTCGAAGGACATCTAAAACAGCTATTCTGGGTCCATCGTTCTAACTCCAATAAATGCATAGCATAGAAGCATCTCTGATTATTTGTTAGTAGGGTTTAGATGAACAGTAGATGTAATGCAGCAGCAAGATCGTTTACCACATGACTCCAAAACTGCTTGAAGATGCTAATAGCATTAAAATCAGTCAACAACGTACAAGTCTAATATGAAGCATAACCCACAAAATTTTGAATAACCGCAGGATATATTCAGTGTTCACCTTAGCCATCTTGCAGTCAAAGGTCTGTAAATTTTTGGTGCAGGGAAAAACAGTAAGAATGTCGTGTAGAGAAGTCCCATTCCCACTAAAGTTCATATATAGTGTATTCAAAGGGCAAACAAACCCAACCCCAATTCGAAAAAGGGCAAAGGCCCATAAATTTAAATTACCATAGTTGGAAACACATTAAAAGAGTGCATTGAAATTGATAAAAATTGAAGCAGAGGCAACACGGTTGACATAATTAAAGTAAGCCACAAATAAAACACAAATGAAGCCCTAAAATAACCTACATTACATTCTATTGACCTGATTGCATTTTTTGCTATTTTCTCTTATCCTCTAAATAAATTGAAGCCCTAAAAACCTTAAAAACCTAAAAAGAGAAAAAAGCCATAATTTTCCTTATATTGATGAATTGCGGCCACAGAATAACTTAAATATCAAAATAATATAAAATAGAATTTGACCTACATTACATTCTATTGACCTGATTACATATTTTAAGTGACCTGAAGCCCTGAAAAACTTGAAAACTAAGACTTTAAGTGAATTCATTCCAGATGGAAGCAGGATTAGATTTCTTGTAAAATTTTGATCTACACAGAAGAGATTGATTAGCTAGCATAATGCAACATTTTAATTGCAGTTATATGCTCTTAAGGAAATCATGCTTACCTTGTACCTGGTTCAAAATCTGCTATCTTTGCCTCCATTCTGGTGATAAGGAGGATGTAAAAGCTGTTAATGTCTCTAAATAACGCCTGGCTTGCAACCCAAGTGCAAATACTCCAATCCTGCTCAAAAAAACCATAAACAAATTCTCATCAAGATCACTTTCATGGCTTCATAATTATCAGCCATTATCATCGCACATACCTTGTGTTTGAGCTCCACATCATTGAGCAGTATTGTCTTTGGGTGGTTGCAACAGGAGTAGTTTCAAGAGTCCAGTTTGAAGTTGAAAGCATTGCATGATACCTGGACACGATTTAGACCCCGCACTTTTTGTTGCACACAATTGGGCCCTTTAGCAGCTGAGGCCCTGCACTTTCTCTGCCTGCAACGACTCCTACCCTAATCACCACCTGTGCAAGCCATCTGACAGTCTACATAGCCTACTTCAAAACTCGTGCACTCTCTAGTCTTAGACAGCTGCGAATACATCTGCCAACCCTCTGCATCTCCAATCAGAGGCCGCCAAAACACTCTGTAGAAAAATTTGTGATAAATAAATTGCAACTTGTTCATGACCTGGTCGAAAATACATCTGTTCAAAGAAATTGCAACGGTTTTCATTGGCTGAAGGAGGACAAATTAATCACTGTTTAACGATTCCAGTCTCCGCTATAGTTCCCCGGAAGGAACTAATAAATATAATCATTATATGGATTTTATATATAAAATAGATATATAATCAAATAATAAATATATATAAATATTGCATATATTATAGTCAATAAAAAATATAAATTTATAATTTGATGTTTATTATTCAAGTTGGTCATAATATAATTATGTTTATTATTATGTTTTTTTTTTTTCAAATCTAAATTAATAAATATATATATATATATAAAAGAAGTAGAATATTTAATTAGAGAGATGGGTTGATCATATAGCAATAAATATAGTTATAGTACATAGATTTATATATATAATAGATATATAATTAAATTATGTAATATAAATTCATTATTAGATTTTTATTATCTAAGATGATCATATTTAACAATTACAATTGGTGGAAGAGATCTTTAATAAGTGAATGATATGTTAGATGTTGTAGCTGTAAATGTTGGTGGAGAAATTAATATTGAGGAAGATGGAGATGTATATATAGAGAGAGAGAGAGAGA
>VDFB02325218.1:84738-108597 GCA_007258455.2 Sequoia sempervirens | reverse complement strand
TGAATTATATGTTTCACTCAAACTATTGGTGTCTAACCTTTTCTGTAGCTCCCCGTCGTATTCCTCATGTGGAGTTTCTAATAGAAATTGAGAATGTTGTCCGGGACCTCCCAATGGACATGGCCGAAGAGGTTAGACAGGATTGCACAGTGGCCCTTAGACGTGCTAAACCTCCGAGAAACAACATCCCCAAAGCTGAGTTTGTCGCTTTCAAAGATTTAATGAAAAATAATGATCTAATCATTGCTAAAGCTGACAAAGGCAATGCCACCGTTGTCATGAACAAGCCAGACTACATCTCAAAAATGCTTGACCTTCTCTCAGACACCAATAGTTATAAAGTTGTTTCGCGAAACCCTTGCTCCAAAATTATCAAAAAAGTCAAATCCTACATTGCCCGCTCCTCCCTTGACGATGCAATCAAGAAGCGTCTTTTACCTTCTAAAGAGGTGACCCCTCGTATTTATGGAGTCCCAAAGATTCACAAAGCCGGCGTTCCTTTGAGACCCATTGTAGACACCATAGGTTCTCCCACTTACAAGTTGGCCTCCTACTTGACAAAATTAATCTCCCCTCTTGTGGGAAAATCTGACTCCTTCATCAAAGACTCTTCTCATTTCGTTCAATTTATTCGTGACGTCAAATTAGAAAGTAGTGACATCTTGGTGAGTTTTGACGTCACCTCCCTCTTCACCAAAGTTCCTATTCCCGATGCTATCGAGATCGTTAAGAAAAAAGTTAATGACGAGATTGCCACCTTGGTGGAGTTATGCCTAAGATCTACTTTCTTCTCTTTCCAAAATGTCTTTTATGAACAGGTTGATGGTGTTGCCATGGGCTCTCCCCTCTCTCCCATCATTGCCAACCTGTATATGGAACATTTTGAAGAAATTGCCCTTAGGTCCTTCCCCCTCAAGCCTAGATGGTGGAAGAGATATGTCGATGACACCAATGTTTGTTGGCCCCATGGCCTCGACAAACTAGAAGAATTCCATGCTCACCTCAATAGCATTGCTCCGTCCATCTCTTTCACCAAGGAGCTTGAGTCGGATAACCATTTACCTTTTCTTGACGTATCTATCCTCAAAAAATCAGATGGCTCCCTTGGCCGTCGCGTCTTCCGCAAATCAACCCACACTGATTTATACCTCCACTCCTCTTCTCACCATCATCCTAGCCAAAAATTTGGAATTTTAAAAACTCTGGCCACAAGAGCCTATCGTATCTGCGATGAAGAAAACTTAACCCAAGAGTTGGAACATCTTCGCCTGGTCTTTAGACTAAATGGTTACACCAATAAACAAATCTCCAGAGCTCTCAACCATTCCAAGCATTGTTTCTTCTCCTCTTTCTCTTCCAAATCCAACTCCTCTTCCCAACCTACCTGTATCCCCAGTGCTTCCTTGCCCTTTGTAGAAGGCATCTCACATAAAATCTCAAAAATCCTTCTTAAAAAAGGCCTGCGTTGTGCTTTCAAACCCCTTTCAACACTAAGAAACTGCATCCCGCCTCTCAAAGACCCAAAAAACATATATCAAAACTCAGGAGTCTACAAAGTGGTTTGCTCGTGTGGCACTCTGTACATTGGTGAAACGGGTCGCACATTCAACACAAGAATCAAAGAGCATGGTGCCGACATCAATCATGAACGTGTCACAAAATCGGCCCTAGCCGAACACTCCTCTTCAACCAAACACCATATTTGTTTAGAAAACACTCAAATCCTGTTCGTTGAAGATAACTTCCGCAAGAGGAAACTCAAAGAAGCCTTTCAAATCATCAATCACCCCAACAACCTCAACCGCAATGAAGGGTGGAGTCTAAGCCTCTCGTGGAAGCCTCTTTTGTCGTTGCTTAAAAACTGCCATCCCCCTCGATCTTGACCCTCTCTCCCTAGATCTTAACTCCCTCGATCTTGCTCCCTCTCCCCGCCCTCCCCTTTTTTCCCATTCATCCCCTCTTCTGGCTCTGAGGTTGCTTACCTTTGTTCGGTTCCTCCTTTTCTTCCTCTTTGCCCCTTCGTTTTCTTCCATCCTCTCCCCCTCCCCCATCTTGTACCTCGTGTCTTCTCATTCCTCCCCCTCATCACCCGTTCTTTTAGGTTTGTGATCGCCTTCTCTCGCTTGGTCCTCCTGTATTTGTGTTTTTTAAAGCTCTCTTTCTTTTAAGTGTTTTTTCGTTTTTTGTCCTTATACATTCCTTAGTAATATAGCTTCAATTCTAATACATTAATTTATTAAATACACATATATTTCAATGTGTTCCAACACATTGATAGTTTCGATATACATTTAAAGTGATTAATGTATTTAAATCATCTAAATAGACTAATTTATTTAAATATTCAAATAGATTAACATTTTTAAATTACTTAAATAGATTAATATATTTAAATCTCTCAAATCTTTTAATCGAATTAAATATAGCAATCTATTTAATAATTTAAAATAGATCAATCTATTTAAATATAATCATCTATCTAATTAATTTCAATAGAATTATCTAAATAAGAATATAATATATCTAAATTATCTCCCATCTTTATAATAACTTATTTAATTTTATGTTTTCCTTAGTTACATATCTTCATTCCTAATATTTTAATTTATTAAACATATATATATATTTAATATATTTCTACACATTGATAGTTCGATATACATTTAAAGAGATTAATATTTTTTAATCATCTTAATAGATTAATAATTTTAAACTTTTCAAATAGATTAGCATATTTAAATTATTTAAATAGATTTATATATTTAAATCACTCAAACCTTTTAATCTTTTTTAAATATAGCAATCCTTTTATTAATTTAAATAGATTAATCTATTTAAATTTAATCATCTATCTAATATATTTAATTTATTTAACATATATATTTTTAATATTTTTCTACACATTGATAATTCTATATACATTTAAAGAGATTAATATATTTAATTTATATCCTTTTATTAAATTAATTCTATCTTTTTAAATATAGCAATCCTTTTATTAATTTAAATAGATCAATCTATTTAAATTCAATCATCTATCTAATATTTTAATTTATTAAACATATATATATTTTTAACATTTTTCTACACATTGATAATTCTATATACATTTAAAGAGATTAATATATTTTAATCATCTTAATAGATTAATAATTTAAACCTTTCAGATAGATTAGCATATTTAAATTATTTAAATAGATTTATATATTTAAATCACTCAAACCTTTTAATCTTTTTTAAATATAGCAATCCTTTTATTAATTTAAATAGATTAATCTATTTAAATTTAATCATCTATCTAATATATTTATTAAATACACATATATATATATTTATTAAATCACTCAAACCTTTTAATCTTTTTAAATATAGCAATCCATTTATTAATTTAAATAGACTAATCTATTTAAATTTAATCATCTATCTAATTAATTTTAATAGAATTATATAAATAGGAATATAACAAATCTCCCTAGAATTATCTAAATAGAAATATTAATTTATACTTTAATTTATCAAATAGATTAAATAGATTGATCTATTTAAATTATCAAATTATTTAACATTTTAAATAGATCAATCTATCTAAACATATAATTCACATAGATTAATTTATTGAAATATATCAATCCTTTTAATATTTTCAAATAGATTATCACTTACAAATCATTCAATATATATTAATCTAGTTAAATTACCAATAGATTAATAATAGATTAATTGAGTTAAATTACTAAATAGATTGATACATTTAAATAGATTAATATATTAATATATCTTTTTGGTAATTTATTTCCTGTCATCTCTTGGACCTTGGACCTTCTGGAACCTCTTTCATCTTTCTGCCTCTTTTTATACCTGTTGGGTCTGCAACAAACCACTTTCATCTCCTTGAACTCTCTATCCTGATGATGGATCATGGAGTGTGATCCGAAACGTTGATCCAAAAAAGCTCACACAATCTAATCCAGAAATAGCTGCTCTGATCAAGTTAGATTGTTGGCACAAAATAATTGATTGAAATTTAATCTCTCTTTCCCTTCATATCTCTTATTTCCCTCTCATGTCCTCTCTCTATATATAGAGAGAGGGAGATATATATAACCCTCTCTCTTTATCTCTCTTTGCTTTTCTCTATAAATATATTTATCTTTTCTATCTCTCTTCTTCTCTTGTCCTCCTCTCTCCTACTTTTCTCTGTCTCTCTTTCTCTATTTCTCTTTCTTCTATCTCTTATTTTCTATCTCTCTTTCTATATTCCCTTCTCTATTTTTCATGGATTTTAATAACATGAGAAAGAAAAGAAAAATAACATGTAACATTTGCAGTTAAGAGGCACTATCTCTTTAAAAGAACAACTTGGATCTACTTTCAAGCCATTTATTGCCTAATATTTTCTTTGATATTAGTAATTTTTAATACATTCATATTGTGTATATCTTTATAGATAATATTTCATCGACTACATATTTTTTCAAGGCATCCATGAGTTCGAATTTGACATACTAAAACTATGAAAACTTTATCTTATTATAAAAGAAAGATCCATTTATATCTGCATTATCCTAATTTTTAAAAAAGGAATCTAATATTTTGGGGCATATGGGATTTAACAAGATGAAATTGTAAATGATGGTGCAAACTCAAATTTTGATTCAACCTTAGCTATAAAGATGAGTTACTTGTGCTTAAACTTTAGAAGCTTATCCTTCCCAACTTCTCAACAATGCTTTCCACTTTCCACCATTTTGATTTCCTCAAATATTGGGGATCACCTAATGGACATAGCATCCAAACCTTCCCCCTTAAGTTGGTTTACAAAACTCTCATGCTTACCTTGCCCATTGCACATCATCTAAAATTAGTTTGGAAGTGTAAGTTCAATTAGGTAAAATGGAACAAGATCAATCTTCAATTTTTTCAAGAAGACACATAATTATACTCCCAATTTTCTACATGGAAGCTTCTCCATGCAAAAATCTATATTAGGAAATGTCTCAGGTTCCTTTAAACCCACCCCTTTATCTACCAATGTTGAGTCCATCCAACACTATTTTTGGTTTTTCTTGCATACTTGAATGATTTTGTCTTGAGGACCTCCCTACCTACCATCTTCTAATTTGTTGAATCTTAGATAGCAAACATTATTAGCTCATGGAAATATCTCATGATGTAGAACTCACACCTTCCACCACATTATTATCAAACATATTTATAAGTTCCATTGTTTGGTTTCCTTTTATGTTCCATTCTTCCTTTGTAGATCAAAATTAATTTAATTATGTGTTCTAGCCTATTATTACAAATGATTGTAAGAATTGGCTATGAAGGTAGCCACCCAAGATCTAGAGGCCTAATAGAAAGCACAAGCATAAGAGAGATAAAAGCAATATGACAAGAATAGACTGTATTCTTCCAATGATGCAAAAATAGAATGTAATGAGCAAAAGTACATAGGAGACCCCTTTGTTTTATAGCCAAGGTGAGAACATAGAAGGGCATAAGATTATGACAAGTTTCGTAATTTTATGACATGAGACAACTGTGAAAAGCTATCACTCCACCTAAAGTGGAAAAGTGATAATGTGATAATCACCACAAATGGTGGATCACCCACGAAAGGTGGAGAGGTAATCACATGATGTGTCCACGAAAGGTGGATGTGATAAAGTAATAACATGACAAGTCCACAAAAGGTGGAAATTCTCCAACTACCTCCTATGTGGTCCCTAAGTAAACTTAACTAAGGTGTAATAATGACCTAGTACAAGGTACAACACTTTTAATTACACCAACACCCCACCTTAAGTGCAACTTAGGGAGAATGTACACAAATTCAAACAATGCAAGATGAGTCCCTGCTACTAGGCCATGTTAGGTACCCATGTACAAATGCAATGCAATCTCTCATAAAGTGGAGAAAAGGAGAAAACCACATGGGAAAAAACTCCCCCCCAAAAGAGAGATGAAACAAACCAAAATTGCACTCAAAAAGATGAGAAGGGAAAAACCTTGAGTGAGGAAAAAGCCTCCCCCAAAAGAGAGAATGAAGAAGTCAAATGACCTCCTCAGATGAAACATCCCGCACCCCCAAGAGAGCTTGCAAATGATGATATATAAGTTCTCAGTGAAGGGTTTGGTGAATATATTTGCAACCTATTGTGTTGTAGGACAATACTGCAAATCAATGACTTGCTCCTGTATCAACTCGCTGATGTAGTGCATATGAATCTTGATGTGTTTGGTCCTCTGATGGTGAACTAGATTCTTCGAGATTTGGATGGCACTTTGATTGTCACAATGGATGACAGTAGGATGTGGAATAGTGAAGTCGAACTCAGTGAGAATATTGTTAAGCCAAATAGCCTCAGTAGTGGCATTAATAGCCCCTCGATACTTAGCCTCAGTCAAAGAAAGAGAAATAGCATGCTACTTCATACTCTGCTAGAAAATGGGGCCAGAACCAAGATGAAAGTTGTAGCCAGAAGTGGACTTACGATCATCAAGATCACCAGCCCAATCAGAATTTGTATATCCCACCAAGGTAAGTCTTGTACCTACTACATAGTGAATCCCATGATGATGTGTACCCTATATGTAATGCAAGATGTGTTTGGATGCTTTCCAATAAAGCTCATGTGGTTCCTGCATAAAGCGTGAAACCATGCCAACTGCAAAGGAGATATCAGGGTGTGTGTGAGTCAAGTAGATGAGACTCCCAATAAGCTGACGATACAAAGTGACATCAACAAGTGGAGTAGAACACTTAGCCTCAAGCTTGACTCCTAAAAGAAAGGGAGTCAGAGCAGGGTTACAATCAGCCATGTTAAACCAAGCTAGAAGATCAAGAGCATACTTTGACTGAGAGAGAGATATCCCAAAAGCTGACTATGTGATCTCAATCCCAAGAAAATAATGCAAAAGGCCCAAGTCATTCATAGAAAATCTATCCTGCAAAGCAAATTTGACACTGCCAATGATGGATGAAGTACTCCCTGTAATGATCAAGTCATCAACATAGAGCACAAGTAGCAAATGAGAGTCATCCTATCACAAAATGTAGACATTCATATCTAAATGACACTTGGTGAATTCTGTTGAGAGAAGAAAGGAATCCATCTTAGCATACCAAGCCTGAGGGGCCTATTTTAGGCCATAGATAGACTTCCTCAATCTGCAAACTAAAGAAGAATCTTGTATGAATCCATGTGGTTGCTCCATGTAAATCTCCTCATGAATATCCCCATGAATAAATGCACTCTTCACATCCATCTGATGTGCAGCCCAACCATGAGTTGCAACAATAGCGAGTGTAAAGCGAATGGAGTTCATCTTAGCAACAGGTGCAAAGGTCTCTGTATAATCAACACCTGGAACCTATACTCTTCCTCCATTGCTAAATCCCATTCAAGAATTCCTGAATCCTCCTTAAAGGATTGCGGATCTGAAGCACTAACAATATAAGCATGTGGAAAATCCTGATGTTGTGACCGAGTCCTTCTAGTATCTGAAGGATCCCCAACAAGAGAACCTGTTGACTCAAGAGTCTAGCAAGCCCAACGAGGTCTAGTAGGAGATGAAGGACGAGACTCCTCAACTACAAGTGGAACCTGCTAAGGTATGATCCTATGAGTTGGAGTTGAGGGCGAAGCATCATCTGAGTCACTATCATCACTTTCCACTATGGAGGAGGGAAGAGGAGGATTAGAGGCCAAGCTAGGAGAGCTTTCCTCAAAGTGAACACTCCTCTCAATGAATAGCTCATGTGTCTCTGGATCCAAAAGTCTATATGCCTTAACACCTTCAAGATATCCAACAAAGATGCACGGCCTACTCTAAGGTTCCAATGCCTTGCGCTTCTCTGGAGGTATGTGTGCCCAAGTTGGACAACCAAAAACTCTAATGTGCCTCACAACTGGTTTTCTACCATACCAAGCCTCAAAAGGAGTCATACCCTTCAAAGCCTTATCAGGAACCCAATTTTGGATGTGTGTGGAACAACTGATAGCTTCTACCCAAAATTGAGGACCAAGAGAATGAGCATGAATCATGCAACTAGCCATCTCCTTAAGGGTTCTATTCTTTCTTTCAGCAACACCATTATGCTATGGAGTGTAAGCAACTAAATGCTGAAGAGTAATCCCATCAAGAGTACAAAATTCCTCAATTATATTGTTCACATATTCCCTTCCATTGTTTGTTTGAAGAATCTTGACTTGCTTCCCTGATTGCTTCTCAACATGAGCCTTGAAGGCTAGAAATCTGTCAAAAACTTCACTCTTGTGTTCACAAGAAAATAGACCCAAGTGAGGCAGGAGTAGTCATCAATGAAGGTGAGGACATAGCAGCCCTTGTTAAATGATGGTACTAGAAATGGACCTGCTACATCACTGTGAACCAATTGAAGAACTTCCAAAGCTCTCCAAGACTTCCCTTTGTCAAACTTCTCTTTTGGATGCTTTCCCATGAAAAATCCTAAACATACACCTTCTAAAAAGCTAATTTGAGGGAGTCCTATAACCATTTCCTTGGAGCTAAGCTGCTAAAGATAGTGGTAATTGAGATGTCCAAACCGCTCATGCCATAGCTTACTTTTTGAATTTGAATAAGTGAGCAAGGTTGTAGAAGGAGACTTAGGCACAAAGTGGGAGAATGAATAAAGCCACATGTTGTGTTTGGCTTGTCCCACTGCAACCAAGGCATCATCCTTAAGTTCTTTGACCACAATTGAATCTGGTAGAAACTCAACTTTCTTGCCATCTCCAAAGTGAGTGATTTGGTAGATTGAAAGAAGATTGGCACTCAAGTTAGGAACATAGAGAACATTCTCAAATGTTCCATTATCCATGACAACTAAACCTTCACCTTCAAATTCCACTTGAGTATCATCTCCTATGAAGATGTGAGGTACCTTAGATGGCTCCAAAGAAGAAAACTGATCCCTTGTAGAACCCATGTGATGAGTAGCACCCGAGTCAAGTATCCATTGTTGTGAAGAACCTAAAGTAGCCACAAATGCTTTCCCTTTTCCTTTTGATTGTGAGGAAGTGGAAGGAGATGAATCCTTCTTCTTGTAGGAGGATGGAAAATTGATGTTGTTCTTATTGATGATGTTTTTCAACTCATCAATTTTCTTAGTGTGGCAATGATACTCATCATGACCAAACTTCCTGCAATATGAACATGTTGGTCTCTCCTTCTTGCTTGAATTTCCCTTCTTGGGAGAAGATGAAGAATTCTCTTGTTGTGGAGAGGATTATTGTGCTTTATCTTGTTGTTTCTTTGGATTAGATTGCTTCTGCTTCTTGTTGGAACCCTTTCCTTGAGTCCCTTGATTCCCTTGATTAGCCACCAAATATTTGGACTTTGAAGACTTGAGAACCCCCATGCTTATCAACTTTGCTTGTTCTAACATCAACATTTATGTGAATGCGTCAAATGAAGGCATAGTGAAAGAACTACCCACTGTCAAGCGATGGGTTTGGAAGCTAGAAACAAATGTTGCATATTCTGATGGAAGTTTTCCCAACAAATTGTAGACCAGCTATGCATCCTTCTTGTCAATGCCACAATCCTTAAGTTGTGCTCTTAGCTCATTTTCCTTAGTGACATAGTCTTGGATTGTATCAAAATTCTTTGTGAGATCATTGTCAAGCTAATAACCTCTAATCTCATCAACTTGGCCATACAATTGACCAAACTTTTCCCAAGCCTCTTTAATTGTTTTACACTTTTCAATTTGAAAGATGAGATCTTTTGATGCATATTTGCTTAAAGTTCCAAGAGCCATAGTATTTTTAGTGAGCCAATCCATATGAGCAATAGGATCAGCTTTAGGATCAGATGGTGCAACAATAATTCCATTAATATAATGAGTTAATCCTTTTTCCATTAACTTACTCCAAGCATCAATTTTCCAAGAAGCGTAGTTATGTGGAGTTAACAAAGGAAACTTCTAAAGGAGAACCCATAGTAGAAAAATGAAAGAGAACAAGATAGAGAGAGAGGAACAATCACACAAGACACCCCCCCAAATTCACTAAATCAAAGAACCCCCCCCCCAAAAAAAAAGATGATTTGGCACTTTATACTTAGTGCGAGTACAATGGCCACTTGCAAGCCAAGCATAGTGGGCTTCTAATTTTCAATGTTTTACAATAGCCTTAAATAGGCTACAACAGACTCAAATGACTGATACAAAAGACCAAATTGAGATCTTATCTTTACAAATTCCAAAATAGGCCAAAAATGACCAAGTGTTGAAAGTATAATTTCTGATCACAAACACTACAAACTAATAGCACCACTGTGAAGTTTAGAAAAAATTATGCACTTTCAAAAAAAATGGCATAGGTCTAAAAATCATTTTTTTTGAAAACTCAGAGCATCAAAATCAAAAACTGATTGCACCATGCATAGTGCATGGAAAAATATCCCAAATCAAAAAATTGCACCAAAAAAGGCCTCAAAATGGTCGAGATATGAGCTTTTGAAGATGAACTGCAAATCAAAAACTCAAATAGAGAGGGGGTCTGATTCTTCAAAAAGTAGCTGACACAGTGCTAATGTCAACAAACCACAACATTAAATTTGATGACCGTATGACCATCTCAAGCGTAGTTCGGGTTTAAATTTGACGGCCTGATGCCCGTCAAAGGTCGTCGTCGCCTATACTAGAATATTCCAACTGAACGGAATATCAAAGATGTCAGTATATTCTCTTCACGGAATATTCTTCCGCCCCTGGAATATTCTTTTCATCGCCGGTTTTGAGTTACTAGCCAATTTGTTGATTGTTGGATTTTTGAAGAAATGGCCACCAATTATTAAGACTAGCAGCCTGCCAATTGAAAAGCCCACCTGCCAGCTGTCGCATGGTGGCCGATGTGCAACCCACGAGTACCGCTGAACCCTGTGGTACTCTATGGTACCGTTGTGCAGTACCCACAAAGTACTACGAATTAAAATTCCTCCATTTTTTTAATTATTATTTTTTATTTTTAAAATAAAAACTTTTACAATAAAATTGCAAATGATTTTTTTTTTTTAAATTTAGAGAAAAAAATTATATATATTTTTAAAAATCGTACCGACTACAAATGATGACTGGGTCGTACGGTTTTTCCAGTAATTTTTTTTTGCCTCAACGGACAGCTTTGTCCACATTTGATGATTTGGCAGCTGATTTAGGGGTTTTTGGCCCTTCTAAGCATAATGGTGATGCAAATCTGGGCCCAAAGTGCTCCAAAAAATAGTGAGATCCTTAATCAACTTCTCTTCACACTTTTCCAAACCCTTCATAGATCTGGAAAAACATATCCAAATTTGATGAAACGAAAGACAAACCCGACTTTCTTCAATGCCCTGGATTCAACCGTGAGGTCAATCAAACCCCAATCTGCACCCAAAAAAATCTTCAAGCCAGCATAAAACCCTTAGATCTGGGAAGGAATCTGCAACACTTGGAGTGCTCTGATACCATGTAAGAATTGGCTATGAAGGTAGCCACCCAAGATCTAGAGGCATAATAGAAAGCACAAGCATAAGAGAGATAGAAGCAATACGACAAGAATAGACTGTATTCTATCAATGATGCAAAAATAGAATGTAATGAGCAAAAGTACATAGGAGACCCCTTGGTTATATAGCCAAGGTGAGAACACATAATGGCATAAGATTATGACAAGTGTCGCAATCTTATGACATGAGACAACTATGAAAAGCTATCACTCCACCTAAAGTGAAAAAGTGATAATGTGATAATCACCACAAATGGTGGATCACCCACAAAAAGTGGAGGTAATCACATGATGTGTCCACGAAAGGTGGATGTGATAAAGTAATAACATGATAAGTCCACCAAAAGTGGAAATTCTCCAACTACCTCCTATGTGGTCCCTAAGTAAACTTAACTAAGGTGTAATAATGACCTAGGACAAGGTACAACACTTTTAATTACACTAACAATGATCAATCTATCCTTAATGTTCAAATAGCAAAACAAGAATAATGAAGATCATCTAGAAAAAATCTAATAGTCTATAATCATAATTGTAAAAATTAAAAGGGTGAGACAATAATCTAAACTTTAAGATTGCCCAATTAACCAAGACCTACAAAGAATAATTTATATAATTTGATCATAATAAAGTATTCTTCACTATTAAATATTCTTTGCTAAAAAGACGTTTGATAAATTCTTATGATCTAAAAAATTGCAATATCATATATGATCACCAAATTAAAAATGAAATATTTAAATAAAATTAAATGAAAGATGTAAATTTCTATAAAATATAAAATTTTCAAAAAATAAAATTTCACCATAAAAATATTCTTACATGCCATAAGCTTTCTAAATAATGATTTTTAGCCGATAGGCTATATATAGGATGAATGTTCAGGCAAAACCTGTCTCACACTGGTACCACTCCCGTCAAACAACTTTTTATCCATACACAATTTTTTTCATCACCATATGACTTCGTCTCACTCGTATTTTTTTACCGATCAATAGTTTTCTTCGCTAGCATGAAATTCGAAGAGTATATAAACTATTGGAGAAAAATGCTAATGGAGCTATTAGTGTTGATGAAACCTATTGATTCATAAACAAGCTTAGAATATTAATGTCAGAAGAAGATTTGAGACTAATAGTGAGAAACAAATGTGCAGAGGATTGTAGCGATGGTATTCAGTTTGAAGAGTGTTGATTTATATCAATTCATCTTCAATGATGAACAAGATGAAAAAAATGAATCCAACGATTTGGTAGAGGCATTCAAGATTTTTGATGAGAATAAAGACGAATACATCTCTTGTGAAGAGCTGTAGTGAGTGCTCTCTACACTGGGATTAATTTCACACTCGCAACAACCACATGAGTGTGAGAAAATGATATGTAGATTTGATTCTGACTGCAATGGACTATTAGATTTTTCCGAATTCAAAAGTATGATGTTCGCTATAGTCTCTCAATAATTTCTTTGTAGCATTTAAATGGCCTATATGCAACTATGTAAATGACACACACTGAAATTGTAGTAGGGTAGAGAAAATTTCTTATAACCCCTATTAAAATTATTTATGATATTTTATAGCTAAATAGATTTAAATAAGCCTCCATGATTTTAGCTCAAAAAATTATAAGAGAAGATTAAAATGGGAAAATATAAATTTCACTTGAGCAACAAAAGTATTTAGCTAAAGTGATTTAATTATGAATTTTTCACAAAGACTTGCTCTCAGGTTCCATTATGTTTGGTTTAAAATAGGAGATCACAAATTTTAAAAAAAAACTCTATTGTTAATTATTCAAAATAGGGTGAAAGTAACTTAAATATTAGAAGTTATGTTATAAGAATTTGATTTTAAGATGTATTTATGATTTTTTATGTTAGAAGTTTTAGCTGCCATGGTAAACCAGTTGTCATTTAATGGTAAAAGCTTCCAAAATATCAGGTGAAAATCTCCAAAATCTCACTTACGTAAAACCAGATAATTATTGATTTTTTAATTGTATGGAACATTCTATTTTTATTTGTAATGTTTTTTCTCAATTTGATGACAACTTTCTTTTTTTAATTTGTATTGATTTATGTTTTAAATCTGTTTTCAACTATTAACCAAAAAGGAAGAGATGGCAAGCGAGGAGGGCTGAAAATTTGCAAGCAACCTAGATGGAGCGATGAAAGGATTCATGGAGGAGGAGCATGACAATTTGCGATGTGGATTACAAGGGCAACTTGCTAGTGACAAGAAGGCATGAGCGAAGGATGCATAAATGGTTGTTTCTCCTGAGCAACTGCAAGGTGAGAATAGAAAATGAAGGTTGGCGCCTAAATTCTCAAACACCTGTAGAAGGTAGTACTAGAATGAGTGTGGTTGGAATGGGAAACAATGGAATAAAAGAAGCAACAAAAGTTCGATCCCCCACCCGGGGGGCTGATTTGGCTCTCTACGAAGGATGGAATCTGGTGGGGGTCCTAGTAATCATGGCCCTAGGGATAGGCATCGGGCCTCTCTGGGAGTAATGAATGGGTGGGCTGGAGATGGTCACGCCAGGTAAGGGAACAAAGTGATATTGGTGATTGTGTCTAATCTACTTTAGCCATTCATATCCTTTTTGGAGCAACAAGGGCTAATCGTTCGCTTGTATGGGAAAAGTTTGAATTGGGATAGTTTAATCTGTTGGTGGCAAGGTCGATGGGGGCCGAAGATAAAATTCAAGGTTCTAGTGAATGGCTTCTTTATGGTTGTCTTCCCATCAATTGACATCAGGGATCAAATCTTGAATGGAATATGGCTAATGGACATGTTCTACTTTTACATTCACGGGTGGGAGATAGGTTTCGATTCGACAAAGCATTAATAGGAGTGGATTTAGGATTGGTATAGGCTATCAAACCTTCCCCTAGAATTTTGGAAGCTAGAGATTCTGGAAACATCGGTAACCACTTGGGGAAATTCATTTGTGTGGAGGAAAGAGTAAATCAGGATGGTGTAAGTACATACATGTTTGAATTTGTATAGAATGCAAGCCCCATAGTTCCTTTGGGAGAGAGATTGTGTTGTTCACAGATTGGGGCAATTACTTGAACCCTTGATCCTAGATTCAAATACATAAAATGTGCTCCTAGATACCATTGGGTGGAGGTCTCCAGATAGAGAAGGATGTGACCCTCCCCCCATCCAAACATCCATGAACCAGGATCAAGACAGTTTGGGGAATGGTGGTGCAAGTCTTGGGAATGTGTCTTAGGGTGCTTCTATGTTAAAGCCTATGGAGAATAAGGCATTGAATGCCTCTCCTATGGAGGGGAGGAAACACGAGGAGGAAATTAGTTTAGTGGATGGGGGGTGGACCCCTTATTAGACCAGGATAACGATTTGGTGCATCAATTTTTTAATTCAAAAATTGTAAAAGCTTTAGAGGTTGTGGAGCCTAATATCAAGGAGGATGATTTAGACTCGCTAATGGAGGTATGAATTGAGCTTGTTGAGATATCCAAAGCTACTAAAGTAGGGTCAATCCCCCTTGGCATTGTGGGGGAGGCAGAGGAATGGGTTGATGATATCCAATTGAATGAACCACAACAAGATGAAATGACCTACCCCTACTCCCCCTACACATGATTTGGGTAAAATTATCAAAGCAATGGGAGAATTAGGTATTTGTCAGAAAGAACCGTGCAAAGCATCCCCAGACTATGGTGGAAACAAGAGACATGGCAAGATTCCAAACCAAGAGAAATTGAAATGGGACGGGGAAGCTTGTGGTTAGTTGAAGATCAATGATTTATGCTCAAAGTAGGTAAGGGTGAGGCCCTTCCTGAACAACCATGAAGATTGTTACCTAGAATGTTAGGGGATTGAATGCCCCTAACAAGCGATGCCTCATCGGGCATCAAATGGCAGGTTTTCTAGGCATACATATGTCTATTCCAAGAAACCAAATTGAGTGAGTCAGGAAAAATGTGTTTCTATAAGAAATTGAGAGGTTGGAATGGCATTGGGGTGAATGCAGATGATGCCTCTAGAGGAATTCTGACGTTGTGGCATCCGCAAAGCATGTGTTTGGAGGAATTAGTCTCAGCCAAACAATGGATGGTGTGTAAGATAAGAAGTTTGGCTTCTAATTTTAATTTCACTTTGATTAATGTTGATGGTCCAGTCACCTGCATTCAAAAGAGGGAATTGTGGCATGATCTTAGAGGCTTTTGCAATGACCCTACATTGGAATTCATCATCCTGGGTGGTAATTTCAATGCCATATTAAGATCTTTTGACAAGAAAGGTGGCATTGGGAGGCAACTACAGTCGCAAATAGTCTTTGAAAGATTTGTAGAGGCCAATACTTTGCCTGAGATCAACACAATCAATGGTCAGTTTACATGGACCCATAGAAGGGAAAGGTTCTCCAATATTGCAAAAAGATTGGAAAAATTCTTTTTCAAAGGAGATTTGCACAATTTCCCTTTCATTCTTGAAGGAAGAATTCTTCCTGGGGCTGGTTCAGACCACTTCCTGGTTTTGTTAGATATAGTGGGTGAGTGCTCTCCTGTGTGTTTCCCTTTCAAGTTTGAAAACATGTGGTTTTTTTATCCCCTTTCCTTTGAACTAACACAACAGTGGTGGTCTAGCCATAATCTAGGTGGGTCGAACATGTACATTTTTGTGGTAAAATTGAAATTCATCAAATAACAAATGAAAATATGGAATAAAGAGTGTTTCAAAAACATCTTTGAGGAAAAGAGGGCTACTGAAGCGGCCATACATTCTTTAAACGAAGAAGTAATCAGTCGGGGGATAGATCTAGACAAGTTTCACCAAGAAAAAGAATTGTTAAATAAACTAAAGGATCTACTAGCCAAGGAGGAAATGTTTTGGCAGAAAAAATAGAGGGAAGTTTGGCTACGAGGAGGAGATAAGAATACTAAATTATTTCATAACTCCACAAAAACCAGCCAAGAAGTAAATAAGATTTCATGCATTAAGAGCAACAATCGTAGAATGTTGGATAAAATTGAAGACATTAGAGCAGCCACTATAGATTTCTTCCAAGCCCTTCTCAACGAACCAGTCGGTTCTAGTTTGCAAGATATGTAGGCCCTCATAAGTGGAATTTCACGACTCATCATGAATGAACAAAATGCAATGTTACAGAGAATTTTTTTAGAAAAATAAATTAGAGGAGGACCTCTTTCAGTTGAACCTGGAAAAGGCTCCTAGTCCCAATGGGTTCCCGATCAACTTCTTTCAAAGGTGTTGGGACATTCTAGTCACTGATCTAGTTGAAGCAATAGAAGACTCAAGATGCTCAGGGAAAGTTATGAAAGAAGTCAATAACACCTTCATTGTGCTGATCCCGAAAAGAGAAAAACTAGATTTGTTGGATGAATTCCAGCCCATTTCCCTTTGCAACACAGTATATAAAGTCCTTGCCAAAATAATTTCCAACAGGGTTAAAAGTATCTTGCCACATATAATTTATGAAGAACAAATTGATTTCGTGTTAGGTAGATCCATTTTCGATAGGGTTATTATTGCATAAGAAGTAATTCATTCAATTCATATGATGAAGAGGAAGGCAATGTTGATCAAGATGGATATCAAAAAGGCCTATGATAAATTTAACTGGCATTTTCTCTTCAAGGTTATGGAAGCCTTTGGGTACGACAAGCAATCGCTGAATTAGATTTTTGAGTGGATTTCGTGTTCGAGATTTTCTATTCTACTAAACGGCTCCCCAAAAGGCTTCTTTAGTGTTTCGAGGTGGCTTAGGCAAGGGGACTCCCTTTCACCCTTTCTTTTCATAATAATGGTTGAAGCTCTTGGGCACACCTTCACAAAGGAAAGAGTGTTCAAACACCTAGAGGGAGTTCATCTATCACTCATGGGGTTCCTGGGGTTACCATCCAACTGTTTGCAGATGATAATATGTTGTTATTATTGCACAAGAAGTGATTCATTCAATTCAGATGATGAGGAGGAAGGCAATATTAATCAAGCTGGATATCAGAAAGGCCTATGATAAAGTTAACTGGCATTTTCTCTTCAAGGTTATGGAAGCCTTTGGGTTTGACAAGTAATGGTTGAATTATATTTTTGAGTGGATTTTGTGTCGAAGATTTTCTATTCTACTCAATGGATCCCTAGAAGGCTTCTTTAGTGTTTCTAGGGGGCTCAGGTAGGGGAACCCCCTTTCACCCTTTCTTTTCATAATAATGGTTGAATCTCTTGGGTGTGCCTTCACAAAGGCAAGAGTGGTCAGACACTTGGAGGGAATTCAGATCACTCATGGGGTTCTTGAGGTTACCCACCAGTAGTTTACAAATGATAATATGTTGTTTGGTGTTTCCTTAGTGAAGGAAGCAAAAGGCTTCAAGAAAATCTTGGATTAGTATGCCCAGGCATTTGGTTAGGAGGTAAGTCAGGCCAAATTTGATATTTTTTTCTTTAACACTGACATTGGTAGTGAATTACAGATTCTACATACTCTAGGATTTCATAGAGGTAAGCTCCCATGTAAATATTTGGGCCTTTCATTGGCAAAATGGGTGCAACTAGGAAAGCTATGGGAACCAGTGATTGATAAGGTTAAAGCTAAGCTTTCCTCTTAGAAAACTAAGTGGTTGTCATGGGCTAGCAGATTGACAATGTTGAAATCAGTAATCACAACTATTCTAATTATCATGCTCTCTTGTTTACCACTTTCAAGCGGGGCATGCAAAGATATTAACCAAAATATGAAGAAATTCTTTTGGCAAGAGAATTTTGATCAACACAAGTTCCTGTTGATAAAGTGGAAAAAGATCTGTGAAAGGAAGGAAGCGGATGAGACAAGTCTAAAGAATATGGAAATGCAAAATTAGGCCCTAGGTGTAAAATTAGTATGGGCAATAGACTCTAAACCAGAGTTGAAATGGGTGAGGATTTTGAAATAAAAATATTTAGATGAAGAAGAATACAACATTTTCACTGCAAACTCTCTCTCGAAAGGTTTGAGAATTTGGAATTTTCTTTGCAATTGTAGACAATTGATTCTAGACCATTTGACATGGGAGATTAGAGGGGGATGAGAGGCCCTCTTCTAGGAAGACTCTTGGGAAGGGAGTGGAAAATTGGAAGCCAATGTTGACTTAGCCCAAGTCAGAGAGGTAACTAAGCATGTATGGGGTAGCAAGGTGTGTGACTAATGGGTAGTCACCCAAGTTGATGGCTATCCTAGCTATAGATGGAAAAGTCTAAAAGATTTGGGCTTGGATCCCAAGCTGGTTTCAATTTTTAAGGAGGATATGGCGGAAAGGGCTATGTGCCCAAGACAAGGCAGAGATTTTCTGAGATGGCATGCCTCCCCAAACGAGATCTATAATGCAAAGGATGGTTATAAGGTGTAGGTTGGATCATAGAGGTTTTCCCCTTGGCTTCCAAACGATCTATGTTGGAGCTTAGACTGCCTACCCAAAGCAGGAATTTTTACTTGGGCAGTGGCGTAAGGAAGGGTACTAGTTTAGCTAAAAGGTTTACTTAGTTGGGTTACCAGGGACCTTCAAGGTTCCTCCTTTGTAAACAGGCAGAAGAATTGTGTGACCATCTATTTGTTAATTCTCCATTTTCCTAACATTGTTGGACTTGGCTGAGAGTGAAGCTACAATGGAAGTTAGCATTTCCAAACAATCTTAAGGGATTACTCTTAGGGCAGCCACAACCTATGAAAAGTGTGTTGTTTGGTGGCTTGTGGACCATGAGTCCATCTCTAGCTATATGGTAACTATGGAAGGAAAGGAATAAACGCATCTTCCAGGAAAAGGTGATTCCCAAGGAATATTTGTTGAACAAAATAGGGGCAAGCATTATGGAGACAATAAACAAATGGCTTGTAGAACAAAAAGGTGGCCTAGGGACTTGCACACTATAGGATGGCATGATGCAGAAGTGTTAGCATGGTCTCAAAATCCCACCACAAATAGGGACTAGGGGGTCAAGAACGAAGCTAGAAAGGATGTCTATTGTCTAGCGCCCCCTGAAGATCAGATGGATGAAGTTGAACTTTGATGGGGCTGCCTAGGGTAACTTAGGAGTGTTTGGTGTAGGTTCCATTGTCAAAAATTGGTAATCCAAATGTGTGGGGAGGTTGGCTGCACCTCTCTTGGTTAGAATTAACAATGTGGCAAAAATGCAAGCATTGATCTTGGTCCTACGTCTATGCTGAGAAATGAAGGTGAAGAACCTCATAGTTGGGGGTGACTCTTCTTTGGTCATAAATGCGCTCAAAACTAGGTAGTTGAGCCACTAGAAACTGAATTCCAGTTTAGAAACAACATTATATCTCCTAGATGGTTTTGAATTGGTGGTCATCAATCATATTCTGAGGGAAGGAAACTCAGAAGCAAAATCTTTATCAAACCAAGGGGCAAATGGCATATGCCTACAAGAAATTTACCTGGAGGATTAACTCTAGAGTTCTCAAGATGTGTGAGTGGATGGGCAGGTGACTTGCCACATTGGCGGTGGCAAGTCTATGTTAAGAGGTGAGGCTATGGTGGTGTCGGGTTGGAATGGCAAGGTGGCGGCCACATCATCTATTTGTTGGGCCTCCCTCGAACTCCGATGACAAGTACTACAATTATGAGATGGTTTTAATGAACTAAAGGCATTGGTATTGGGGAGATTTGTGTGAGCATCCATGATCACTTCAGGATAGTCTGACATCATTTTTCCTCATGCCCACTCATTTAAATGATGGAAAATTAGGATTTTCTAGCAGATTCAAGGTGACACATTGTACAAAGTAATAACGCAGGTGGCAACCTCCCTTCTATTTGAGAAGTTGGCGAGGCTAGAGAAACTGTTCAATTTCCATTTCTTCATGTGGGCATTTAAAGCTTTAGTGCAGGCTGTAATGGCAAAGTGCTCCAAATTCATTGTGGAGATGTTAGTTGAGTTGATAGTCTATTTTGGGATAGATACCCCAATTTCCCTCGACATGAAGGATAGGAAAAATGCTTTCTGACAGGTCACAGACCAGTGCCTCAAGCACATTTTTCTTAATATCGATCCTCTTACCATGGTGGCTATGAAGATAATCTTAGGTAAAGGCATCTGTGAGGACAAGGAAAACTTCAAGACTAATACACAAATTGTGCTACATTTTTTGGCATCGGGTTTGGACACCGACACCTAAGGTAAAGGTGAAGACACTTGTGGGCTTATATTTTTAAGAAGAGTCTGCTTGGTGGTTTGGAGGACCCTCAAAGTTACCTTCTACCACAAAGGAATCTCAATGGCCCCATGATTTGGACATGGCTAAAGCCTAGGGTGAGGTGGTAAAGCTCTACCTATTCCTTATGGACTTAAAAAGGGATGCCATTAGTGAAGCACAAAATGATCGTGGCAGTTGTGGTCATCTTTCTAAAGAAGATTTTTCAAATGGAGGTGGTGCATTAACTTCGAATGGGTCAAGGAATTTGACCAATTTTCCAAAGCAAATACCGAGAGGTCTAGGTGCCTTTTGTTCCTAGTATCAAGGTAAGCAATGGTCCGGTATGTGTTTGTTGGTTAAATTTTTGTAAATATTGGATGTCTAAGAAGTTTTGGTTTAAATCCATTTTGGAAAAAAGGTAGTAAGAATTTGTATGTATGGGCGGTAAGTTTAGGGTTTGGTTTCTTTGTCTTTGAATTGCTCAAGCATTGGTCAACATAAATGGCTTGTTTTGCATTGCCTTTTGGCAAGGGTTTGTTTCCCAGTCCTTTAGGTCGGTCATGGGTGGGAAAAGGTTGCCCTATTTTTTTGATGGCTTTGGTTTGGTTCCCCATAGTCATTGGTTACCCCGTGATTGCAAATGCATGCACTTTTTTTTTTTTTGAAATACAATATAATCAATCTTATGAAGCAAAAATAAATATGTATTCAAATATTTGAAAATCAATAATACTTAATCTATTTAAGAAAAAATATAGATATGTCTGTAGGTGGAGCCCAAGATCACCATTTGCAGAATAAACCATCATGGAAAACAAGAGAAGAAAAATACACTACTTCCCTAGAAAGAGAGTGAAAAATGAGATGAGTAAATTACATATCATACAACCTTTTAAAGGGAAGAAATATCAAACGGGTGAGAAAAATACTCTACGGGAAAAAACCACCTAGAGTAATTACCCTAAGTTAAACTTAATACACTAACTCCCCCCCTTAAGTGCAACTTAGGGAGATTATTATACAAAATGAAATGCAATATGGGTCCCAACTACACAACCATGTTAGGTACCCATTTATGATGCAATCTTTCACAACTAGAGAAGGGGAGAAAAACCCTGTGGGAAAAAACCCCTTTCCAAAATAGAGAAAAGAAAACAAAAATGATGCATGGATGGAGGAATCAATCACACCCCCCAAGGACTACATACATCATGTATATGCAATCAATGATCCCCCCATAAGAAGGAAGAAAAGAGATATTATATCCCCTCCATAATGAAGAAGTTCCAATGTCGATGAAATATGCCTGAAAACAAAAGATGATCCAATGCCTACAAGAAACTCCTCTCCCCTTAGGGAGAAACAAGTCCACTAGACGATGAAGAAGCCACTCCATGTCCAACTAAAAAGAGGAAGGAAATCTCCAAATAGAATAATCCACCACATAATCATGATAAAAAACAACCAAGAAATGTGACGAATCAAGTGAAAGTGAAGGCTCAACAATGTCAACATCCAAAGACAATCTAGATGTATCAATTGTCATGCTAAAACTATCATCAAAGAGGAGAGAAATCCCCTCAAGTATATCTCCCAAATCTGCAAGATGAGACTCCACAAACAAATATGAGATTCTTGGCAAATACTCATCCAATAAAACAAGATCTGAGGGATCAAAAATATCCTGCTATGTTGAAGGATCAACCTTTCAAGCAATAGGATGTGTATCAACATGAGTTTGAAGAACTCCAAAGTTTAGATGACCAATCTCTCCTAAGGAATTATTGTCAACACTAGTAAGAGGGGTGTGAGGAACATAGTCATCATCATCAAAAAAATGAGAGAAAGTATACATACAAGAATCATGATCAACATTAACAACTGCAATGACTTTTCCAGTATCAACCTCTCTAATGAAGAAAGAATTTGTAGTGAATTCTATAGTCTTCGGTACCTCACCATGAGTGATCTAATAGATGAACAAAAGATTTGTGTGCAACTCAGGTATACACAATACATGTCTGAAACAGCCATCACCAATCTCAACATTGCCTACCCCCACAACATCCAAAAGCTTATTATCTCCCAAAAAAATCTTGGAAGTGTCAGTAGGATGAAGACTCAAAACAAGATAGGGAGTAGAACCCATGTGGCGAGATGCTCTTGAATCTAAGAACCATCTATCACGACCATAATGAGCTGCAAAAGTCACCATAATGAGCTGCAAAAGTCACTAGTGCATGTATTTTACCCATGTAGTGTATCTTCTTTTCCACTTGCAAATCCCGCATTCTCTGATTGTGCAGGGTTGGATGATGATGTAGATGGAGATGGAGATGCAGAGGCTATAGAAGGAGAATTCACTGATGAGGGCAATGGAATATTGTTTTTCTAAAGAAGATGTGAGAGCTTATCAATCTTCTTCATATAACAATGGTTTTTGTCATGCCCTTTCTTCATGCAATATACACAACTAAATTTCTCCTTCTTAGTTTTGTCCTCTTTTGAAGAGGTGGAAGTCTCATTTGAATTTGTCTTAGTTTTAGATTTCTTCTTCCCTTTTCTCTTAGATCCTTGTGCAACCAATGCATGGTTTATGGAGACCCCCTCTAAATTGGCAAGTTTGGCTTGCTCCCTTATCAACTGGTCACAAAAAGTCTCAAAAGAAGGCATTTGGAATGCATTTCCCAAAGCATCCATGGTGGAGTAAAAGGTAGAAGAAAAGACTGCAAATGAGCCTCTTAGCTTAGACAGAATAAAAAAGATGGACTCCTTATCAGTTTTGCTCTTCCCACATCCCACCAATTATGACCTTACTAATTTGAACTTGAATAGAAAGTCATCAATGGAGGGAAATACATCAGGGGAAAGAGAAGTTAATTCAACTTCTAGTTGCAAGGCACAAAATTCACTGACTTGACCAAATAGGTTATGTAACTTATCCCATATCTCCTTGGGTGTATCACACTCATCAATATGAAAAAGGAGACTATCAAAAATATTCAATTTTATCAAACCCATAGCTTCATCACACTTATTTCTATGGGAAAATATTTCATATTCCCTGGTAGAGTGGGTTGGTTATCACTTAGTATGGACTATGGACCCTTAGATTGAAGTAGCCTATAAATTTTCATCTTCCAGATATGGTAGTT